>JAHBCN010004824.1:116858-138217 GCA_019359885.1 Listronotus oregonensis | reverse complement strand
AAAAAAACCAAAATGGTAATTTTAACTTGCACATGACTTAGGAATTGTTGTCTGTTCTTACACTTTTCAACTGATGTTGGGGATCATCTCAACATTCATTAAATTGCCTCTCTTGCTTCATTATTTTTTTATAAGTTTTGGACGGCTTCACAAAAGATCCATGGGCTAACAAGTTGTAACTAAAATCTAAAATATCTTTGGTTAGGTTGTTGCCGCTCCGAAATTGTTTTGTATGCAAGTGGTGCAGTTCCTTATTTTCTTAGTTTAAAAATAAATTTCTAGCATATCCACCTTTTCATCATTGAAATAATTGAGCCTTTATTTTAAATTAAAATAATCAAAACTTGAATTTTTGTTGAAGGCGTTTCTAAACGAGAAATAAGATGCATCCAATTTTGCATTTACATTTTGTAATTATAAGATGCGTATCATTTGTTTTTTATGAAACGGGGCGGCCATTACGCAGTCTAGTTTAAGCCTATTTTCAAAAAAAAAAACTATCGTTTTTAGAGCTTACAATCTGAAAACCTAGATTGGATACATCTGAAAGCTTTTTTAAAAAATGTAAAAATCCAATATGGCGTCCGTATAAAAATCCAAAGTTTGGGTAAATATCTCAAAAACAAATAAAGAAAAAATATTTTTCTTAAATTAAATTCTTTTTTAAAAAAGTGTAAGAATTTAAAAGCGTAAATTGATAATTTTAGCTACAGGCAAAATTTAAAAATGCACCATTTTGGTTTTTTCTTAGTTATCTCAAAAATCATAAAAAAAAAAATAAAATCTAAAAAGCAGATTTAATTTTGCAATTAAATTGTCTAAAACTTTCCCTAATTAACCAACACTGTAGCTCTAATGGTTCCTGAGTTACCAATACATGTAGGCCCAATTTGGGACACATGTATGAAGACGTTATTGTATTCTATTTTGGCTGAAAACCCAAAGTGGCTGAAGTTTTATTTTTTCCTATTCCAGAAATTGAAAAGCAAATACCCCGCAGGTAAGCATGTTTTTATTTTCATTTTTAAATCCGATATTAATAGGACTATTTGTCCTCTATTTGAAGGTTTTTTTAATGCATTTTCTTTGTCCCAGTAGATTCTACAATATAAAAAACATATAAAAGTATATTTCCCAACATCGAGGTTAAACTTTTTAAATTATTTTTTGCTGTAGTTAAGAGCAGGATAATTCCTATGTTGGTTTTTTTTTTAACTGTGTATAAAATTCGTTAAAATAAGCAACTTTTTAAAATATATTTTTTTAAAAACCCGAAAATTACAAAGCTACATAAATTTATTTTAAAGTGTGTCTAGTGCGGGCTAAGATAATATATAAGAAGGTATTCCAATCCTGCAATGCATGATCGGAAATGTCAAGCGGTCGCCGCCACATAGAACAAAAATTATTTCCTGTGTTTTAGTAATTAAGTTTAAGACCAATAAAACATCCTTTCTGCAGTGGGGCTTATAAAGTAAAATATCTTTGATAGGTTCGTATTGAAGGGATAGCAGAAAAATTGCCACAAGAAGTTAGCGAACGATTGTACAACAGGCAACCGCTGTATGCTAAAATCAGAAGTAGTCTTATTCCTGAGCAAGGTGTGGAAGTTGAATGGGGTGATTTGAAAAAGAGGCACGATGAACTTTTGCAAAAAGTGAATAACGGAGAGGTAGAACTCAAGATGCCAGAATATCTGTAAGTTTACATTATTTATTTATGTACTTTTTTGTGGATGCTAGTAGTCAAAACTTTTGTATAAATTATTTTTTCTATTATTTGTGGCTTTTGAATTATCTAAAGGCTCGCCAGACACTCTAGGAAGAGCTATGCTAAATCTTTAACATAAAAGAAAAGCAAAATTTTGTATTTGTTAGGACATTTTGTGTTCTTCCAGAAATGATAGAATGTGTAAGTTTGGTTGATGACTTAATACTATTGTTAATGCAGAGTAAAAAAATTCCCCTTTATTTGATTTTTTTTTACTAATTCATGCGTTGTTGAGTCCGCTTCCTGCTTCATATTTTTTTCTTTCACAATACTCTGCAGTACAACAATATTATAAGTAGTTTTTTTAAAGGGAAACTTTGTTTTATATATATATAATATATATATATATATATATATATATATATATATATATATATAATATATATATATATATAATATATATATATATATATATATATATATATATATATATATATATAATATATATATATATATAATATATATATATATATATATATATATATATATATATATATATATATATATATATATATATATATATATAATGATAAGGGTAGTCTTGACCGACTAGTTAACTAACAAGTTCTAAAAATCTTGAGGGTTCGGTCTGTGGGGCTTTTTTAAATGGAAAAGAAAAACTCTTTTACTACAAGCTTTCTGGAATGTTTATTCCCTTTTTCTTAGGCTACAATAGAAGTACAAGATCTTAGTGAAATAAAGTAAAACCATTTT
Organism: Listronotus oregonensis; assembly: GCA_019359885.1. Taxonomy (NCBI): domain Eukaryota; kingdom Metazoa; phylum Arthropoda; class Insecta; order Coleoptera; family Curculionidae; genus Listronotus; species Listronotus oregonensis. The sequence continues at coordinate 135,733 of JAHBCN010004824.1, read as the reverse complement.
TTTATAAAATTTACCTTGTGTGCAAAGTAAGTTAAATGTTAACAAAATCAACATCCTGTATGGAACTTTTGAGCTAGTGTTTTGCACGCACAATTAACATTATTTAGAGACTAATTATTATTACATTGTTTTCTTATGAAAATAAAAATAAAGGATTATTATACCAACGCGGAGATTTTTAACTGACCTATGCGGTTACTTTTTTAATGTTAAACGTTTTTTTCCCCGGTTTTTTTTGGAAAAAGAAATTCCATTGGAAGTTCGTTACTTATCTCACAGAAGTCGTGTGAAACGGAGAATGCCGTTCTTGGTTGTCGAAAACCTTTTGTCAGAAAATCCTTGCCTCACCCAAGGATTGACTGTGATTTAAAGAACCCGTAGTAGTCGGTACGATATATCTAAATTATAATTTTATAGGAATCTGTAAAATTGAACAATCCCTTGTCTGTCACTCAAGGACTGTTTTTGAATGAAAGGACTAGATGGCGAATATTTGCGGCTGGCTAGAAACTACATCCAATGCCACGTTAGATGGAGCTGCAGTCACCGACAGTCCTTTTTGTTGAAATTGTTTGACCGAAATTGCTCTGTTGAGAGATAATTTAAACGTTATGAGTCTGATTAAAAGAGACAATGGAGAGAAAAAAAGGCACTAGTGTGTCTTGATTTTATTGAGTCGACTGCCTGTCACTAGCAGTGGGCTCAACACTCAAGAACGCTTATTTTAAGATATTGGTTCATATTGTTAGGTATTAAATAGATTAAATTATTAAGAAATGGTCAGGAACCTCCACTGGGTGTCTCTAACAATTGCAGAATCATAGGCAAAAGTTCCATCTTGTTAAAACCATACATTGCGTGTAAATTTAATGTGTAACTTTTCTAAAAGCCCATTCATAAACATCATTCTCGATTAAGCACTCAGTATTTATTCTACAACAAACATTTATGGCAATGTATTTAAAATTTTCTACCAGTTTTGCAGTAATATTAACCTCTTGGTTGAATAAAACAAAAAAAAGCAAGAAAATCTATTCTTCTATCACTTTATTCTTTTCTATTTACTGCTCTATGGATAAAAGAAGTTTTCCTTAAATATCGTGCTTGATGAGTTTTAAGAAAGTCTTAAGACTCATCAAACTGTTATCTTAAGGAAATTTCTGTATTGTCTGGTTTTCACTGCCAAATTAATATTTGCATCGGTTTTGGGTGTATTTGTTTTGTTCCTTTGGGATATTGCAAAGGCACCATACTCTTACATTTTTGTAAAAACTCACCCTATAAGGTACCCTTTTATTGGGAAAACGCTGTGCATATACCCTTAATGTATCTAAGCTATTTTGTTGACATTCTCTGAAAACGAGTAACAAATCTAAAATTTTTTCGTTTGTGCACTGGACGATTTTCAGAATAATTCCTTTCTATGATGACATAACAGTTATTTTTACTTGATATCTTGACTCTTTAGTTTGAAGAATTAATAAGGTTAAACACGGCTGCGGATAGGTCGGCGAAAAGAAAGAAAACACAGTTTTTACGTTTGAGATTTTTTTTTAAATATACCCAGTAATCATACTGGGTCAGAAGACTGAATTACTTGTTTCTTATTAAATTCGTTATAATGACAATATAGCAAGATAAGCATATAATCTAAAAATAAATTATCCAAATCGGCTTGATGGTTAAGAATATATTTATCATTAAAAGTAAGATAGTTCATTTTGTTTAGGTGTTTACATTTTTAAACTCGACCAATACAAATTTTAAGAAATATTTTACGTTTTTAGTGCAAAAAGTGAATAAAAGATATATCTTGGATTCCCTTGTTCTAATTTATTTAAAATACAGGGTGATTCCTAAATTGAGGCTTTTTTTGAACTGTGTATAAAACTCGTTAAAATAAGCAATTTTTTTAAATATTTTTTTTTTAAACCCAAAAATAACAAACCTACATAAATTTATTTAAAACTGTGTCTAGTGCGGGCCTGGGCACAAAAAGATAGTTTATTTCTTATTTACGCTTATTTTTTGTCTTGTTAATCACGAGGTATGAATCAGTCGTATTGCTTAAGCCGGACGAGGCGAGAGTTACTTTTAATTTTAAATTATTGTTAAATCGCAAAAATGACACAATCCAAAAACAATTAATACGTGGATATGTTCTTTATTTATGGAGAGTGTCGTTAATCTGCTACCGCTGCTTCGAGATGTACGCGCGGCTGTTTTCCTTGCGGTCTCATTCTGGACCCAAGTTCTCGTGTGAATGCAAGTCAGGTCGGTATAAGTCAAAAAAAATGTGGACAACATTGCGGGAAAATCTCGTCCAACGTGTTAAAGCACTACAGCCAAAAGCTTCCTGGGCGGTGACAAGTTACTTAAGACAGGACCGTATTAAAAACACTAAATGAATGTAAGTTCCTTATTTTTCAGTATTTTGAAAAAAGTTATTTAAAAAAGTTGTTTATTTTAATGAGTTTTATATTCAGTTAAAAAAGTATCAACTTAGAAATCACCATGTATATATGTCCTTCTAATGGGTAAGTATTTTCAGCCTTCTTTGAATGAGTTACCTATATACAGATTAGAAACTTAATGTACTAAGGCATGGCAATATTAAGGTAAAATTACATTTAATTAAAAGTGGGTCCTAATATCTAAAAAAAGGTTTGTTTAAAAATGTAGGATTTTGGCTAATGACTGATGCGTTCTTCAATTTTATTTTCTTGTGATGTTTTTGTGCCCACGCGTAATCAGCCCCACCAGACTTTTTACTTTCCAGTTCCGTACTTTTATTTGTCTCCTAGTTTTACCATTTCGAGTTGACGCATTTACATGGAATGTTCAAAATGCAATTTTTCTGGTACTTTAGCACGTATATGCATTGGTTTTTCCAAATCCTGGCATCCAAGAACAGTAGACTCTGTTTTTTTTTTATTTTCTGTCGTAATCTTAATAAAAGGTCTAAGTTGGTTGATTTCTAACAGAAATGCTTAAAGCCCATTAAAAAAAATGTCATATACCATCCGAAGAGTTTTGGTTTCTTTTTCCGTATAGATGTTGGCTATATTGATAAATAGGAACACCCATGGTTAGTCTCTATTACTGTTGGAAAAGTCTATCTTTCTCTTAAAAATATAAATTGTAACAAGGCTAAAACATTGAAAGAAGGTCCATAGACAAAGACAAAGACAAAAAGTTGAATAATGTTAGACGCCCAATCAGGCTTACACACGTCCAAAGGTCTGAGTAATTTGCAAATATGTTAAAAACTGAAGTGAAAAACAGAAGATTATACATGGTCCCATAAAATTTTATCAGGCAATCATGTCACTAAAATTGTTTTTGTAACATTCCTCTAGCGAATACAAACATTTTGAAAGTAAATTTTTTTACTACCAATTTAAATTTTTCGGGGGTAGCTGAGTTATAGAAAGTGGCAAGAAATTAAATAATTTAGTTCCATAGTATGATATGCCTGTCCTAATTTTATTTATTCTGTGATATTTGGAATATATATTTTTCCTATTTCTCGTTAGATGGAAATGCGTGCCTTCATGTGTTGTGTAGTTTGTGTTATTGTCTTTTGTGTAAAGTAAACAATATAAAATATATAAGCAAGGGAAAGTAAGTATATTTAATTCCATAAAAAGTGGCTTGCAATCAGCCCTGTAGTCTACTCCCTTTATGAAACATATAGCTCTTCGTTGTAAACCAAAAATACGCTTACTATTTGGAGCATGGCCCCAAGCAAACAATGCCTATGTAGCCTTCGATTCAAAACATGAGTAATATGCTGTTAGGACAACATTTAAGGAAACTGTTTGTGAAAAATTCCGAATGCATACACACAGGAAACCAGTTTTTAGATAGGTACCACATTATGTTCCAACAATTTGGGATCTAGTGAAGGGCCCCAAAGAAAACGACCTGATTCAAGCGTGTTTATATGCCCTTTTCTTCAATGTAAAAATATTTTTGTTTTTGTCTCATTTAAGCAGCTGGTTTGTTATGAATCAATCAGCAACCATCATCTATGTATCCACCTTCTCCAGATATCTAAATCATTTCCTGCAATATAACAGTTGTATCATCCGCAAAGATTATAATTTAAAGCAGTGATCGCCCCTCTCCACATCGTTGATATAGATAAGAATGAGAAGCTCTCCCAGTACGAACACGTGGTATTACCCCAGTGTGCCTTTCGACTCAAGTATTTACCTTTAACCATACTTTTCATTTGTAAGTATGACTCAAAAGTTGAATGATCTGCAAACTAATATTTTAGTTTAGATAGGAGAAGGCCACAGAGAAAACAATCGAAGGCCTTTGCTCAGGTCACAAAACAATGCTCCCCAATAGCCCCATCATTAATAGCCTGTTTATAATTTCTGTAAGCTTTTTAGCCCATTTTTTGGGATAATTTTTGAAAAAATGTCTGTAATTTAGAAGTTTAAATTTACCAAAGTTTGGATAATCTGGTATTTATAGCTTTTTCAGAATCTTAAAAATTTGGATCTATTGAAACCTAAATTTGATAAGTTTGTTTTTGGTCCCTTTTTATAAATTGGTATTACCTAAAATTTTTAAATGTCCAGGAAATATGCCCTTTAATACATAAGTTTAGAAGTTTCGTTAAAGGAGACTATTTTATAAGCAAACTTTTTTTACTTTGTTTAACATTATGATCTTTCTATTTTTATTTTTTAAGCTGAACATTATGTCGTTTAGTTCAATTATTGAGATATCTGGAAGTTTAAATTTTGTTTTGTTGTGATCAAGATTCGGTGAGTCTTGAAGGTACTCCTCCGCGGATAACTGTGAGGCTGGAAGAATCCGCGGCGTGATCTTAGTATTGTAATCACTTGTATGTCTTGTTCCGAGGTTTAAATTTTTTTTAACTAAATCCCATGTTGACTTGGTACTATAATTATGGTTTTTTAAAAATTTATCCATTGCATGCTTCTTTTTTTTTATCTTGGGACAGTCCACGAAGGCTGATGCCTAAGTACTAACGTACCGTGGATGTCTTCAGTGTGGGAGAGGGGGTTGTTCCACGGACTTAAATTTTTGGAGATTAGGGAGAAGGAAAAACTTTGCGGGCAGCAGGGTTTCCCTAGTCTCGACACTCTAGGGATAAAGGAACGAAGAAAGCGGGGAAATTCGGGGCCTCTTAACTGTTAAGGACAGACTGTAAAAGGCTGCATAAAAGTTGCACTACGTGTTGCTCTGTTGGCGCCGCAGAGAGGAATTATACTGGCCAATTCCTCTGAGCAGAAGCCGGGAAAATACCTATAGAAGAGCGACAGATCCCACAGCTGACGATGGGCAAGAAGAGGAAGCCTTTCTGTGAGCGTTGGATCATTAATAAGACGAACGGCTCTTTTTTAATGGATCAGAATGCTAAGTGTTGTAGGGACGCCATTCCCCAGACATGAGAACAATATTCTAAAGAGGGTCTGATTTGGGATACATACAGAGTGAAGATTGGAAGAAGAGAAATATTTTCTGGCTCGGAAGAGAAAGCAATATTTTTGAAGCTGCCGAAGCTATGGATGAAGTCCAGTTGAGTTATTCTCAAAAGTAACGCCGACTAGATTAAACGATCTTTGTTCTGCAGAACTTGGCCGCTCATATGTAAGGGATGAGCATTTGCAGACTTTTCCGACAGCGAACTTTACTTTTTCGAGGCATTAAACTGAACAAGATTTTTGGCGCCCCCATCCAGGATAAGTTTGTGGTCTTTTTGAAAGAGATATCTGCATTGACCTGCGCTGGTTTTCTAAATCAGAATTACACGGTGGCAAAAATTGAATACTAGAGTGGAGGGTACTATCGTCAGCAAAACTATGAATGGGATTGATTGTGGAAGAGAGAAGATAGTTAATGTGTAGGAGAAACAGCGTGGTGCCGCACTGAGCCCTGGGGCACCCCAGCATTAATTTGGTAAAAATTGGAGGAATGACCATCTACACTAACTGATATAAAACCGATTAGAAAGGAAACTGGAAAGCCAAGAGCAAAGCTTAGGTGGAAGACCGTAAGAAGGAAGTTTGTTAAGAAGCCCATCATGCCAGACCTGATCGAAAGCTTTGGATATGTCAAGAGCAACGATCTGGGATTCACCCAAAAACTCAAGGGACTTTTTCCCGTTGTGTGAACAAAGGAAAGAAGATAGCTGTGGATCTACTTTACAGAATCCATATTGTCTATCATGTAAGATCTTATGTTTCCAGATACTTTAAGATTGGGAATTAATGAATTTTCCATTACTTTGAAACAACTGAAAGAAGAGATATTGGTCTATAGTTAAAGGAGACTTTGGATCCTTTTTGGGGACAGGTTGAACGTAGCTTTCCAACTCTCCGGGAAAATGCCCGTGTCGTAAAGTTCGAAAGAGGCGAGTTAAGATGGGTGAAGCTCGGAGCACATTTTTTTAGACGATTGCTGGTATGCCATCCAGCCCAGACGATTTTTAGTTTTAAAGAGAAGAAAGTACCTTGATCTCTTTGACTTTAAAATTATATCGGACATTTTATGAGAAACAGGGACAACTGTTGGAAGAGGAAGATTAATAGGAGGATCAAGCGTAGAATTGGCAGCAAATTGTTTGGCAAATAGTTCGGCTTTTCCTTTGGAGGTAGAGACAATTCCATCTTCAGAAATTAGGGGTGGAAAAGAATTTGTGCAAAAATTCTTACTAATATTTTTGGCAAAGGACCAGAAAGCTTTACTGCCATTTGAGCAAGAGAGAACTTCTTGTCTAATGTCTATTCTGTATTTTTTACGCTTTATTTTTTTTAATGCGGTAAGTTGTGGAGAGCTTCTTTTTTAGCTAATTCTTTCAGGAAGTATAATGTTTGACGTTTTTCCTTAAAAACCTTATTAAACCAGTTTATATTTACCCTATTTTTACGTTACTTAACTATTTTCTCCGGGAAGGCCCAGTCAGCGCAGTTTTTAATAAAATTTATAAACATCGTGCATCTTTTGGCCATGGCTAAATTGTTATATTGATCAAGTCTGCTCTAATGATTTCTAGAGTTGTAGTATGTAAAGTTTCTATAAATTAAACATCTGGTGTTGTATTTCTTTTTTGCTTATGGTTTGTAAAAATGTTTCAAATTTAACGAATCATAAATGCTTGGTGGAGGTACTTTTAGAATTGACAGAAGAAATTTAGCCAACAACTAACTTTTTACGTATATCGTTAATGTATTTATTTTATAAGCTTTATTCAATGCATATAGATGTTTTTGTTTTAGAGTTGCATACAAGATCATTCCACAAACGTTCGATTTCTATCATGCGGCAGGTGGTGAAATTGCAGATAGAGTTCTTTTCAAAAAAGTAAGTGGTGATTCATGGACGCACTGCCATATTACTGCTTAAAAGTAAACAAATTGTTAACTTTTAAAATATAAATGTATATATAATTTATATAATTAGATTTTGTTGTTAACATGGTGCTGTAAATAAAGTAAATAAAATTAATGTGTCTGTAAATTTGTTTCTAAGTTGTCTGGAAAATTACGTAAATTTTAAATAAAATTGAATTTGCTATAAAAATGTCTGAGTCAAATGTTTTCGTTCTGGTTAAATGGTGGTAGTCATGGACGTATTCTACAAAATATTTTAAAAATTATAATTAAAAAAATAAATTTAATATGAATTTTACATTAAAACAAAATTTAATTCAAACATAGTTTATTTCCTAAAAGAATCGGTAAAGGCATTTCGTGGAAAATTCTCTTTAACCTCTTACTGCAAGATCCCCTAATTTTTTGTCTCATGGGCTCCTCGTTATGTTTTTCGGTTTTGTGTAGATTTTTCTTATCTGGGACAGTCCACGAAGGCTTAAATTCTTAGTAGTACCGTGGGTGTTTTAAGTAAAGTAAGAGGAACTTTATTCACATAAGACTTAAGAGGAGGGGATGGAGAAGAAAAGATTACAATAGGAAGAAGGTTCCATAGCCACAGAAAAGGGATAACAAAGTTTTTTGACCGGGGAGCCGTGACCTGAGCGACCAAGAGGAGCAGTTACGGATGTTTGGTAAAGTTCAGGATTATAGGTAGAAAATAACCTAAAGTAAAAAAACTCGATGTTGAAATTGTCAGATTGGGACCGATATATACAGCAGATGAATTTGGTAGACCTAACCTAAAATAGATTATGTGGCCTCCTTGACCAAACAATTCATATTAGAAGCTATTTAAAATGATTTGATATTAGATTGGCATTCCAGGACTTTGTGAAATAAATGGAAATAAAAAAGCTGCGCATCTTTGCTAATATTGGTAGAATTCTCCAGGTTCATTTTCTGGTTCAACTGGATGTTACTCCATGTTAAACAAATATGTTTACTGAGTGAAGTATAAATTGAAAACAAATATCTAATAAAAAAGGATTGTGGTATAGAAACATTTAACCAGTTTTCCTGTTGAAACCGTGTTCTTATAAAATTTCCCTTTATTGATAGGCGTCATATTATGACAATAAATCGTATAAGAACTGGACATTGTTGCTCACCCTGCCATTTGCATCGAATGGCCGATCTTGATAACCCTCTCTGTGAATGCAGTCATATAGGAGATATACAACATTTATTATTTGAATGTTCTATTAGATAGGAAAATCGTTATCTAGAACTTGCAAAAGCTGGAACTCCTACTCCAATTACAATTTAAACCATTATTATAAACTGAGTACTTAACGGCGAAGGCTACAACCGATCTACTACTACTATATAACCTTAGCTTTGGAGATTTTCGAGCTTAAATGGCTTGAAAAAGGTACGTTTTGCACGCACATACAACTTTTAAACGGCCCTATTTTATTTAATTTTTATGCTAAAGAAATACAAAAAGCGAAATTTTCATTCAGAAAAAATCTGAGTTTTTGTTTAAAACTACTTTTTACGTATATTCATAAGTTTATAAGTTATTTAAAAAAAACGTAATTTTTTAAGAATTTGAAAAAAATATATTTGAATTGCGTTTTTTCAGAATATATGCTTTCTAAACCACTCAAACTACTGGTCTTGGACATATTAGTGAAGCACAAATAAAGTAAATTATTTTTGTGTTACGATTTATTTTAATACTTTTGGGTAGACTCCGAAGTTTTGACCTCAAAGGTTCTTAGGAAACCCATCCTTATTATCATTCATAACTCTCTTATGTATTCCTAAAATTTGAGACCCCTTATTTACTAACCCCTTTAAAAAAATTTTACTTTTTAATTAGTTTATTTTCCTTAAAATTGTTTTTGTTTTCCCTTTATTAAAATTCGAACAAATTTACCGCCAATCAAAAATCGCCTTCAAAGTGTTATAACTAGCTTTGTATGACGTCTAGAACCATAAGTAAGGAAACAAATTATTTTGGATTTTTATAGGCTTCATTTTGGATAAAAAATATTTTTTCCTAAAATAGAGGGTTTTTGATTTATTCGTAAAAAAAAGTTCAAACCCATTTTTTTTTGACATTTTTAATCATAAATAACTAAAAAATATATTAGGTATTTAAAAAAACGTTATACATCATTTTTTGCTTAAAATAAGTTTTTCTATTAATTTCCAGTGTTATTTTAAACTTTAACATTTACAAGGGTAGGGTAGGGTTTTTGAGGTCTCTAAATACGAATCAGTTTGAGCCTATCGCGTCATGGTCAAGAGATATTTTAAGCTTAAATTTGCAAAATTTTAATTCTACAGATTTGACAACGGATTCATATTCACCGACCTAAAAACATAAGTACACACTCTTCAAATTTAATTGCTATTAATTTTGCAGATTTGACATTGATCCTGACCTAATAGTGTCAAACTGATCCCGCATTCGGATTCAGCGACCTTAAAAACATAGAGATACCATAGTTACGTCTTTTGGAACCTCATTTTTTATTGGGCTGTGTAATTTTGCAGATTTGACCTTAAAATGCCCTTGACCCTGACCTGATGGGGTTAAACTGACCCCGGATTCGAATTCAGCGACCCCCAAAAATATAAATATACCATGGTCAAGTCTTTCGGACCTTCAACCTTTTTTTATTTTGTGGAGCTGTGTTATTAAGAGATGGAAGCGTATGTTGACGCTATATAGTTTTGGTTATTTGTGTCATTTTACAACTACTTACAACAAAATTTTCAGTCAATCAGTGTAGTAATAAAGAAATCTGAGCGGAAAACGTTTAATGACTGGACTATTAGAGCAGGGCGACCTTGTTTACTTTGATACTTTTAAAGATACAAAAATATCTAGCTGGTTTGTGATCCCGTTATCGTCCTGTATATGTTAATATCAAATTCTAATCATATCTACTAAAATTATTTTTTCCACCTACGTTCCAAAAACTAAAACCTAATCATACACTTTTCTATGAAGCAAATATTAGTAAGACCATTTCATCATGATAAACATGTTATCTAAAGCAGTATTTACTTTTGAAATATTTATTGTCAACCTGTGTTTTGTAAGCAGGTTTACAAACGATATTTCCATTTTTCATTATCTGCTTGATAAGAAATTTAAATTCGTTTTTCAATTTATACTTAACTTTAAAAAAAAGCCATATATGGACTACTGTAAACAGTACGACAGAAATTTTATTTATCAAGTTACAAGGTGTCAAAACTAGTTTGTCTATTGGACCAATCCTTATCTGTAAAAAAACATGACTTTATGGATATAAGAGGTGGCAGGCATGTTTTTGCTGGAAATACTTCATAAAGATGTATATTAGAAGATATATTCTCCATCCCAAAAAGGTCCGGAATATTTATTAAATAGACAAAATGTAAAACAAAAATTGAAAATAAAATTTTATTACTTGAATCGCCCATAACTTTGTAAGTGTTGGTCGTAAAAAAAATGTAGAAGAATAAAAGTTTTATAACAAAATTCCTTACAAGGCAGGCTTAGAAATCGGAGAATGTTTTACATTTGTTGCAAAATCGCAGTAAACAAGTGAATATGGCAAAAAAAGTTTTTTGAATGGATTTTTTTGGCCCTTAGAATTTTCCGGGGACCTCCATATTTGGCCATTTAAAACTTTATGCTCTGATGAAACACCATGCCAAATTTCGTTGAAATCCGTTCAGTAGTTTTTGCAGAATAATTAATTTTTTTTTTGCTTTAAAATCATCATATTAATAAAATATGAATAAAAATAAGACAGTAACTCCATATTAAGCATGTGCAAATGGTTGTCATTTGTTATGGTTTGTAGATTCGCCGTAAGCGCTGGCCAACTTTGCCAGGCTGTATCTTGGCAACCGATTTCGATATATTAAATAAACGTCTTTTCGAATACTTTCAAACTATATTTTTAGTAAAGTTATTTGTCAATTTGTTTGTAAGCAGAAATTGTTTTCATAACTTTAAACAATTGCTGAGGTCGCCCAAATGATCCGATTTTTATTTTTAATTAAAAATTTAAAAAAATGCAGATGGGCAAAACAATTTTTTATTCAAACGCAAGAAAGATGGTGAAAGAAATTTTTTGGGATCATTAAACACGTGCTAATGTCTTATTATAAAAAAGAAATGTTAATAACAAACCATTTTTTTCAAAAATTATCAAAAAATTAATAAGATACTCTCAAAATTTTGTGAAAAAAAACTTTGACCGCTTTTTTAAATATTCTAGAAAAATCAGAATGGACCCAAACTCATATGCAATGATAAGTACGGGTTTTCCCATTTCGATGAATTTTGAATGATTAAAAAAATGAACATTATTGCCCGAGTAATGAAACAATTCGTCCTCACGCTTATAAGTGATTCCATGAAGATAGCGGCATTCTAGCAGTAGAGCGGCAGCTGAAATGAGGAGAGTTTTTGGTCCCGTTATTTCAAAAACTATCGATTTTTCGACAAAAATTATAAGGACCATTTTTGTAGATTACAAGGCGATCTTCATTTTTCGTCTTAACAAAGATTCTCCAATTCGCATATTTTGGCAGATATTAGCGGAAAACCCATTTTTCGGGCCTTGAGGGGCCATTTCCAGCCCTCGTTCACCTGTTAATGTTGATAAACTTTTTTTCGTTCGAAAGCATCCCCAAAGACCTAAAAATTGGGACATGGGATCATGGGAAAACTGTACAGATTTATTTACACCTTTGTCCCTTCATTCACTGGACTATAAGATCTATAGTATATATGAAAAAAATTAAATGTCTTAGTTCAATATTCTGGACTTTACTTAATTTGCAAAATTTTCAAATTTTTTCAAACCAAGTTGGATTGAAAAATTATTCTGCAAAAACTATCAAATAAATTTAAAGGTATGTATCATCAGGCCATGATGTTCTTTTTGGTCGAATAGGAAGCTTTTTAGGAAAGTCTAAAGGATCCAAAAAAAAATCACAGAAACTACATTTTTTTGTTTATTTTTGTTTAGCAACAAGCGTACTGCTTTCTGCGATTTCTAACCAATCCTATTTTGTAGGAAATTTAATAAAGAAACTTTTTTCTTTTTACAATTTTTCTCTACGACTAATGGTTACAAAGTTATAAGCGAATTAAAGTGGATTTTTAATTTTTTTAAAAAATATTTTATGATTAAAGTACAAGCCCGTTTAAACAATCTGTTATGATTATTTGCCCGAAGATCGGCTTTATAAGTTTTAAAGGATCCTAGTTATGATTTTTTTAAAAAGTTGTAAATTTTAGCGGTTTTACAGACTTTTTTTTGCAAAAATTGGGCAATAAGGATATGCAAAAAACTATTTTGTTTGTTTTTCGATTTGTTATTATTGGTTTTTGACGTTAACTCTCAAAGACTAAAGATAATGATAATCTACCTTTGGCCAATTATCATTAGATCTAATTCCAACACGATAGTACTCCACCACAGGGCAGGTATCTAATTGTCTTACAGAATGGTTTGGTGGGGATGGCTAGGAAATAACAGGCCGATGACATAATAGACGGAGAGCTAGAGCCGAAAAATCATCGTCATCAGTAATATGGAGTTTCTCCCGTAAAACATGTTCATTTAGTATTGTTAATTATGTTCCCGCGCAGGCTGACAATCTATTGGATACAGGGGGTAGCAATAAGGGGGAAAAGTGCAAAATTTTTGGGAAAAAAATCGTCATCGATAATATGTCAGCCATTTTGGCCACTTAAAGTTAAAGCCCCAAGGTGTCTAAATCCAAAAGGGCTAACAGTTAGGTGGATATAGGGCAGTAAAAAGGGGTCAAATTATACCGAGCTTTTAGTGTATAAAAGTTGTTTTTTAATTGAATGTCAATATTTAACGGGCGATTTTTGGGTCCTTTGTAAGAAGAAAACTTTTTATAAACGTTTGTCCTAAACGTAATAACTTTTGAGATACAGGGTGGTAAAATTTTCAAAAATAAATCATTTATTATTAATATCAGTAATACCACTTTAGATATACATATTAATAAAATTTAGCATACATGTACTATATATTAAGAGACATTTTTTAGTGTACTACATTTTTTTTTTATTTCTACCAACGGCGTTAGTACGGAATTTGATCTGCCTATTTTGGCAGATATTGATAGTATGTCACTGATTTCTCTTAAAATAAAAAATATTTTTAAAATCCCCAATTATAATAAGCAAAGTTGAACACTTGATTTTTTTAATCTGATGCACGGTTTTCGCTTAAAAAAAATAAAAACCATTTTCTGCATGATCATAACAATATCGGTAAACAATATCACCATGCAAAGAAATATCTAGATTTAATTTTTCTGGGTGAAAACCGTACGTCGGGCTAAAAAACTTATGACCATATTTGATCTTTTGATTTTTTTAGTCCGACGCACGGTTTTCACCCAGAAAAATTAAATCTAGATATTTCTTTGGTGATTGTTTACCGATATTGTTATGATCATGAGAGGTGTTTATTTTTAGCGTGCATCATTGAAAAATCAAGTGATCAACTTTACTAAATGATTGGGGATTTTAAATATTTTTTTATTTTAAGAAAAAAATGACGTACCATCAATATTTATCAAAATACAGGTCAAATCGACAAAGTGAAATAAAAAAATGTAGTACACTAAAATGCGTCTTTACATAACATGTATGCCAAATTTTATTAATATAATATATTAATAAAATTTGGATATTATAGATATTATCTAAAGTGGTATTAATGATATTAATAATAAATTATTTATTTTTGTAAATTTTACCACCCTGTATCTGAAAACCTATTACGTTTAGGACATACGTTCATATAAAGTTTTCTTCTTAAAATGGACCCAAAAATTGCCTCCTTAAATATTGACATTCAATAAAAAACACTCTGTATAAAGTAAACGCTCGGGATAATTTGACCCGGTTTTGCCCTCGTAAGCACCTAACTGTCAGCCTTTTTGAATTTAGACACCTTGGAATTCAATTTTAAGTGGCCAAAATCTTTGACTTATCGATGACGATTTTTCAAAAATTTGCACTTTCCCCCTTTGCTACCCCTGTATCCAATAGGTTGTCAGCCTGCGTGGATATATTAAATACTAAATGAACATGTTTACGGGAAACTCCATATTACTGATAACGATTATTTTTTGGCTCACTTTAGACCATAACCAGCTAGGTTTGTAGATCTCAGTGTCGTCGAAAATTTCTTTATGAGGTACTCTGATAAATGGAGTTTTTAAGCGTAGCAAATACCAAAAGGAACTTCAGCTCAATACATAGGGGAATTTGGAAGATAAAAAAAACGCAGTTTGTACTACAATATTAAAACTAAATTAAATATTTTTAAAATCCTTTAAAACTATACTCCAGATGAAAAAAAAAACTTTTATTGCGGATGTCCAGTTTGCTTCCATTCAAACTGCTAATATTTGATTGTTAAAATAGGTGCGTAGGAAGACTTAACGTTTTCCAGAGGATATCTGTGACAGATAAACAGAGGGACGGACACAATAATGATCTTATAGAGTTCCACTTTTCGTTTGAAAGTGCGAAATTACTTTCACAAAATTAAAAAATTTGATCTATTTTAATAAAAATCTATTTTTGTAGTTTTGCTGTTAAGATAGCGGGACAAAATTAATAGGTCACTCTGTACATACATAAAGTACAAAGAGAAAAATGTAGTTTAATAAAAATGTGTGTCACATATTAAACTACACCTAAGAGAACAAACCTAAGATAACATAATTTTCGTTATCTGCCTGATAAGTAATTATCGAGCAAAGCAGATCAGCGCGAGACATCTTCATTAACAGGTTGATTTTTTAAACCGTATGGTGTGAAACTATCATTTTTTAAATAGTGTTCCAACATGGAACGAAGGTGGTTTTTAATAGTTTTCCTAGTTTTTTGTGCAAAAACATTCACTTACGGACAAGATGCAAGCGATTTTAATCCAGATGCAGAATCAGTGCCCGGAGTGAGTTTAGATTTAGGTGATACGATTGGAGGTCCCGTACCTGCTGAGGATGCTCCTGGTGTCGGAACGGGGGTCGAAACGCCGGCGAACAACTCTGGTCAGTATATTATTGTTCAGGAGTGCCGTTCTTGGAGAAAACCCTTAAAAAAGCTTTTTTTAATAAACAATTTGTGAAACTGATAGATTAGGTAGGGCGTGGTTTTGGCAGTAGCAAGATTAGTTAAAACGTGGTGTACGCGCTTTAGGGAATAGAAAAATGGATGACTAGATGGCTTTGTCTCCTACGTCTTTTAATTTTGATGAAAAGGTTACCCATGTAAATGTAAATTTGTATTTAAACATCATTGTTTCACATTGGCTTATCTGGGTTTATTTCAAACGTTTATTGGTCATTATCTTTTAATATAGTTCATAAAATTAATAAGGCGTAACATTACACAATAAATTGATAATAGCAAAGGTG
This sequence comes from Listronotus oregonensis, assembly GCA_019359885.1. NCBI lineage: Eukaryota > Metazoa > Arthropoda > Insecta > Coleoptera > Curculionidae > Listronotus > Listronotus oregonensis. The sequence goes on along the minus strand of JAHBCN010004824.1, from coordinate 119,885 downwards.
AGCATTCTCAAGTAAGCTAAGTCTAAGGTTTGTTTTTTTTTAACGTACTCTTATGAATGCCTAAATAAACTCAATATGTTGCCAATCGTCCGATTGTCCCAAGATACAGTCAAATTATTTATTTTTTTTTTCATTTAAATTTTTTATATACCCACATTATTTAATATTATTTTTGTGTGTTCTCAGTATTAGTAAATAGGAATTCATATGTGATATGCAAAATACAATAGGCGAATGCGCATAAATGCATATTATTTGTCAATATATTGATTAATGAGTCATCAGAGCAGTAACTATTAAAAACAAAAAAGGTGATATTTGTTGTCTTTTTCTATTGTTTTGAAAGGCAATCATGCGACAGTGATGTGTGCGAAAATATTTTTAGCATTATACATGAATTTTTAAGTCTCAGAATTGTTCGAATGTGCATAATAAAAAAATCAAATGACAAACCAGTTTTCCCCTACCTCTATTATTTTTTCATTCGATGCCAGTTACTTTTTTGTACTTTTTGCCTTTTGTTGACTAATGCTTTTTAATATACAGTAAAGCTTGTCTATAACGGCCACAATAAAATTAAGAATAATTGGCCTTTATACAAGGGTGGCCAGTATTGCCAGGTAACAGTTGTTCAACCATTCGAGGCTACAAAATTTTCCACTTAAAAATTGCTTGCTGCCTTAAGTGCTTTTTATTTAATTAACGCTCCAGATATTGGATTATTTTTACCTCTTGCTTTGCAGAATCAATTGTAGAAGACTTGATCTACTGTGAATCCTCCCGACTCGACTTCGGGAATTTCCTCTTTTGTTTTAAATTTCAACACCTTCTTCAAACATTCGTTTTGGTTCAGCTTTATTTCTGATATTATTTATTTGTTATTTTTCAACCGCAAAGTTTTCAGCCAGTTTTCGCGAACCCAAAGCGTACTTTTCACTTTCCGCAATAACATCAATTATTTCCTTTAGTGACAAGTCTTTTCCTTTTAGCGTCATGATTAAACACTTTTCGATTCCGAACCCTATAACTTTATTCTTATCGATTTAAGACACAACTAAAAATATAATGTGAAGATAATCCCCCCATAGCCACTAATGCTATTTTAACCTGGCCATAAATATTATTGTTGGGTATTTGCGCCTTTAAAATTTGCAGAATACAATCATAAAATAATAAAATACAAATTAGCCCAAAGAAATTCCGGCCAATATAAAAAGGTTGATTTACCTGAAATAGGTTATAAAAATTGAGATTTCTCTGGGCGTGGCTGTTTTATAAGGGTGTCCATTATCTAAGGGTATTTATATAGGGAATTTCCTATAAAGTAGATTTTTGTTAGCTTGAAAGTGGCCAATAACACGATATTTTTTTTCGAGAAAAAATGTATCTTAAAACATTTACGTTTTGTGTGCTTATTTACTTCTTAACTTACTTTTCTATACTGGCAAGCTCTTTAAGATTTGTCAAAAATTACTAAGTCGTCTAGTTTTTTTTTAACAAGTTGTGGCGTTTAGCTTACAGAGTGTTTTATACTTAAATACATACATACATACACACATACACACATCCAAAAGAAATGCAGTATCAAAATAAACAATTAACCCAATCTTTTTCGTAGATGTTTGTTCCTTTAAATTGTTCATAGTTTGCTAGTAAACTTTCGGTCCTATTAAAAGTCAGCAGTTTCGGTCAGTTTTTCTTTAAATGAAATAAAAAATAACATTTTAGATAGAGCAAAAATATGTTGTATTGGAAATTAGAATTTTATACTGAAAATTTCACACCATTACTTTTTTCCTAATCAAAATAAGTTTATTTTCGATAGGTCACCATCGCAACGCATGTATTTTATTGGATTTTTTTTTCTTTAGGGTAGGCAACAGCGAATTATCAGGGCACTCGTAAGAGTTCGTGCAACGTGTGCATTACACGCGGGCCCAATGCCAAAAGGGCGCCAAACGAAAGGTCTGGCAAATAAAAAAATATATATATTTTTTTATTTGCCAAACCTTCAATTATTTTGGCGTTTCTTTTTTTTTAGTTTTATCAGTCACCATATATTTCTTGTAATCTTGTTAATACGACTGGTATCTCTCGTAATCTAATAAAATCTGTCAATAACACTAAAATCTTGGACGTCCACTGTCTTTATTTGTTACACAACGTTTCGGTTAGTGAGGTATCTCCAACAGTTTTTAAGTGATAATTAAAAACTATTCTTGCCGAAGCTTGACCGACTTTTCACGGTTCAGCAACGGCTGCCAGATATTTGGAATATCGATACTAGGCTTGCTAAATACATTTTGGTTGTTTACAATTATTACAGCTTCTTTAAATTTTATTTTGTTCCAGTGGATTTTTTAATGAATAGTTTTTGCTTCCGACCATTGTATGCGGTGTTGTTTTGACCAAGCGTGTTCGGCAATCCCTGACTTCGACGTTTCACCTCGTTTCGGATGTTTTTTGTGTTCTTTGACTCTAACTTCGAGTGGTCTTTTTGTTTTCCCGATGTATACATCACCACATTCACAGGAAATTTGGTAGATACATACAGTCATTATTTGAAACTTTGTTGTCTGGTCTCATCTGCGTAAGAATGCTTCTTAGAGTAGTTTGTGATTTGAATGCAGTTTTAATATTATATTTATTTGCGATCCTGCGGATCTTTTCCAAAGTTCCTTTCATACATGGAATTGTCATAAATATTTGGTCATGTGGACTTTCGTTTGAGGTAGAGATTTTGTCTTATTTTGATATTTTCCAATTGTTTTCTATACCAGTCTCTCGCTGTATTTGTTCTGCTTAAGATCTCTAGTTATGTTACTTATTTCCTCTTGCAGGGATTCCTTACTGTGTCATAAGATCACTGCTCGACGAGACCGGACAACAAAGTTTCAAATAATGACTGTATCTACCAAATTCCCTGTGAATGTGGTAAGGTCTACATCGGGGAAACAAAAAGACCACTCGAAGTTAGAGTCAAGAAGACAAAAAACATACGGAACGAGGTGAAACGTCCAACAGGGA
>JAHBCN010004824.1:60311-116848 GCA_019359885.1 Listronotus oregonensis | reverse complement strand
TACAAGTTAATAATTTATATTGCTATTTGAATTTAGTATTGGTACATACCTAGATTCATGTTTTGGTAAAGCAAAATGTGATAGTTCTTGACCGCACGAGAATTACACAGAGTATATGCACAATAATATCCACTGCCTTTATTAGTCATTATTTATGTGGGTATTAGTTTTTATTTATCAAAAACTTAAAACACAATAAAATTAAGTTCGTCGTCGAATGTAAACAATTATTTTGCTTTGTCAGTAAGAACTGTCAATTGGACTTTAAACATATTCGGTAATGGACGACGTAGTATATGCAACCATAATTACTAAACCATCAAAATTCGTCCGTGTCGCTTCTGTATGGATCAGTATTCTGGGGTACCGTGGTAACCTTTAATACACGCGCGTATTTAAACGTTGGATTTAAACACGCTCAGGCATACTTTAATTAAGCAAAATAGGGTACCAATAAAAAAATATTAAGTAATTAAAAAACCTTATCCTCATTTTTTGCTTAGAATAAGCTTCTCTATTAATTTCCAGTGTTATTTTAAACTTTAACATTTACATCCACGAGAAAGGCTGACATTCACCCCCCGAGATGGAAGCGCATGTTGGCGCCATATAACTTTTGTTATTTGTGTCATTTTACAACTACTCTCAAAATTTCCATTCGATCGGTGTAGTCATAAAGAATTCGGAGCGGAAAACGTCTAGTGACTGGACTATTAGAGCAGGACGACCCTGTTTATTTCTGTTCAGTACAAGCCCAGGCCTTAAATTGACACTTTTACAGATACAAACACATCTAGCTGCTTAGTGATCCCGGTTTCGCCCTGTATATGTTAATACCAAATTCTAATCATATCTACTAAAATTGTTTTTTCCACCTACGTTCCAAAAACTAAAACCTAATCATACACTTTTCTATGAAGCAAATATTAGTAATATCATTTCATCATGATAAACATGTTATCTAAAGCAGTATTTACTTTTGAAATATTTATTGTCAACCTGTGTTTTGTAAGCAGGTTTACAAACGATATTTCCATTTTTCATTATCTGGTTGATAAGAAATTTAAATTCGTTTTTCAATTTATACTTTACTTTAAAAAAAAAAAAGCCATATATGGACTACTGTAAACAGTACGACAGGAATTTTATTTATCAAGTTACAAGGTGTCAAAACTAGTTTGTTTATTGGACCAATCCTTATCTGTAAAAAACATGACTTTATGGATATAAAAGGTGGTAGGCATGTTTTTGCTGGAAACACTTCATAAAGATGTATATTAGAAGATATATACTCCATCTCAAAAAGGTCCGGAATATTTATTAAATAGACAAAATGTAAAACGAAAATTGAAAATAAAATTTTATTACTTGAATCGCCCATAACTTTGTAAGTGTTGGTCGTAAAAAAAATTGCAGAAGAATAAAAGTTTTATAACAAAATTCCTTACAAGGCAGGCTTAGAAATCGGAGAATGTTTTACATTTGTTGCAAAACCGCAGTAAACAAGTAAATATGCAAACAAAGTTTTTTGAATGGATTTTCTTGGCCCATAGAATTTTCCGAGGACCTCCATATTCGGCCATATAAAACTTCATGGTGAAACACCATGCCAAATTTCGTTGAAATCTGTTCAGTAGTTTTGGCAGAATAATTTTACAATCCAATATACGTTTAAAAAAGTTATCAATTTTGCAAAGGGCGTGGATTCCAGACATTTGAATTATCTTTCACATATACTAGAGATCTTATGATTTCAAACGTTTTTTAAACAATGAGGACCGTATCATTTGGGAGCCCTCAGCAATTGTTTTAAAATATGTACTACAATTGCTAGAGCAAATAATTGTTTAAACAATTTTTGTTTAAACAAATAATAATTTTTTTTTGCTTTAAAATCATCATATTAATAAAATATGAATAAAAATAAGACAGTAACTCCATATTAACCATGTGCAAATAGTTGATATTTGTTATGCTTTATAGATTCGCCGTAATCGCTGGCCAACTTTGCCAGCGCTTACAGCGCTGGCAAAGTTGGCCAGCGCTTACAGCGAATGGCTTATCTTGGCAACCAATTGACCGATTTCGATATATTAAATAAGCATCTTTTCGAGTACTTTCAAACTATATTTTTAGTAATTTTTTTTATTAAAATATAGTACGTCACTGATTTCTCTTAAAATAAAATCTATTTTTAAAATCCCCAATCATTTATAAGCAAAGTTGATCACTTGATTTTTTCAATCCGATGCACGGTTTTCACTTAAAAAAATAAAAACCATTTCTCTGCATGATCATAACAATATCGGTAAACAATATCACCATGCAAAGAAATATCTAGATTTAATTTTTCTGGGTGAAAACCGTGCGTCGGACTAAAAAACTTATGACCATATTTGATCTTTTGATTTTTTTTTAGTCCGACGCTCGGTTTTCACCTAGAAAAATTAAATCTAGATATTTCTTTGCATGGTGATATTGTTTACCGATATTGTTATGACCATGCAGAGAAATGGTTTTTATTTTTTTAAGCGAAAACCGTGCATCGGATTGAAAAATGAAGTGATCAATTTTGCTTAAAATTGGGGGGCTTTTTTATTTTAAAAAATTAGTGACGTACCATCAATATCTGCCAAAATAGGTAGGTCAAATTCCTTACGAACGCCACTGGTGGAAATAAAAAAAAATGTAGTATACTAGAAAATGCCTCTTGATACATAACATGTATGACAAATTTTATTAATATATCTAAAGTGGTATTAATGATATTAATAATAAATTATTTATTTTTAAAAATTTTACCAGCCTGTATCTCGAAACTTATTACGTTTAGGACATACGTTCATATAAAGTTTTCTGCTTAAAATGGACCCCAAAAATTGCCTCCTTAAATATTGACATTCAATTAAAAAACACCCTTATAAAGTAAACGCTCGGGATAATTTGACCCCGTTTTACTGCCCTCGGTAAGCACCTAACTGTCAGCCTTTTTGGATTTAGACACCTTAGGGGTTCAATTTTAAGTGGCCAAAATGGCTGACATATTATCGATGACGACTTTTTTTCCAAAAATTTTGCACTTTCACCCTTTATTGCTACATACTGTATCCAATAGGTTGTCAGCCTGCGCGGGAACATAAATAACTATTAATTAAAATACTAAATGAACATGTTTTACGGGAGAAACTTCATATTACTGATGACGATTATTTTTTGGCTCTAGCTTTTAGACCATAACCAGCTAGGTTTGCAGATCTCAGTGTCGTCGAAAATTTCTTTATGAGGTACTCTGATAAATGGAGTTTTTAAGCGTAGCAAATACCAAAATATCGAGGAACTTCAGCATAATACATAGGGGAATTTGGAAGATAAAAAAAGCGCAGTTTGTACCACAATATTAAAACTAAATTCAATATTTTTAAAATCCTTTAAAACTATACTCCAGATGAAAAAAAAACTTTTATTGTGGATGTCCAGTTTGCTTCCATTCAAACTGCTAATATTTGTTTGTTAAAATAGGTGCGTAGGAAGACTTAACTTTTTCCAGAAGATATCTGTGACAGATAAACAGAGGGACGGACACAATAATGATCTTATAAGAGTTCCACTTTTCGTTTGAAGGTGCGAAATTACTACCACAAAATTATTAAATTTGATCTATTTTAATAAAAATCTAATTTTGTGGTTTTGCTCTTAAGATAGCGGGACAAAATAAATAGGTTACTCTGTACATACATAAAGTACAAAGAGAATGTAGTTTAATAAAAATGTGTGTCACATATTAAACTACACCTAAGAGAACAAACCTAAGATAACATAATTTTCGTTATCTGCCTGATAAGTAATTATCGAGCAAAGCAGATCAGCGCCGGGGCATCTTCATTAACAGGTTGATTTTTTAAACCGTATGGTGTGAAAAATATCATTTTTTAAATAATTTTTTCCCAAAATGGAACGAAGGTGGTTTTTAATAGTTTTCCTAGTTTTTTGTGCAAAAACATTCACTTACGGACAAGATGCAAGCGATTTTAATCCAGATGCAGAATCAGTGCCCGGAGTGAGTTTAGATTTAGGTGATACGATTGGAGGTCCCGTACCTGCTGAGGATGCTCCTGGTGTTGGAACGGGCGTCGAAACGCCGGCGAATAACTCTGGTCAGTATATTATTGTTCAGGAGTGCCGTTCTTGGTGAAAATCCTTAAAAGAGCTTTATTAATAAACAATTTGTGAAACTGATAGATTAAGTAGGGCGTGGTTTTGGCAGGAGCGAGATTATTTAAAACGTGGTGTACGCGCTTTAGGGACTAGAAAAATGGATGATTGGATGCCTTTGTCTCCTACGTTTTTAAATTTTGATGAAAAGGTTAGCCGTGTAAATGTAAATTGGTATTTAAACATCATTGTTTCATATTGGCTTATCTGGGTTAATTTCAAACGTTTATTCGTCATTATCTTTTAATATAGTTCATAAAATTAATAAGGCGTAACATTACACAATAAATTGATGATAGTAGAGGTGAGCATTCTCAAGTAAGCTAAGTCTAAGGTTTTTTTTTTAACGTACTCTTATGAATGCCTAAATAAACTCAATATGTTGCCAATCGTCCGATTGTCCCAAGATACAGTCAACTTATTTAATTTTTTTCTTATTTAAATTTTTTATATACCTACATTATTTAATATTATATTTGTGTGTTCTTAGTATTAGTAAATAAGAATTCATAGGTGATATGCAAAATACAATAGGCGCATGCGCATAAATGCCAATTATTTGTTAATATATTGATTAATGAGTCATCGTCATCAGGGCAGTAACTATTAAAAACAAAAAAAGTGATATATTTTTTGTCTTTTTCTATTGTTTTGGAAGGCAATCATGCACAGTGATGTGTGCGAAAATATTTTTAGCATCATACATGAATTATTAAGTCTCAAAACTGTTCGAAAGGGCATTATGAAAAAAATCAAATGACAAACCAGTTTTCCTCCGCCTCTATTATTTTTTCATTCGATGCCAGTTACTTTTTTGCATTTTTTGCCTTTTGTTGACTCATGCTTTTTAATATAGTATTTTTGTCGGGAAAAAATGTACCTTAAACTTATAACATTTAAGATTTGTGTGCTTATTTACTTTTTAACTTACTTTTCTATACTGACAAGCTTTTCAAGTTTGTTAAGTTAAAATATACTAAGTTGTCAAATTTATTTTAATACGTTGTGGCGTTTAGCTAACACAGTGTTTTATAATTAGACACATACATACATACATACATACACACACATGCACCCATCCAAAATAAATACAATAGAAAATTAACAATCTACCTAATCTTTTTCGTGGATATTTGTTCCTTTAAATGGTTAATAGTCTATTTTAGATTTTTTGGGTCTTATTGAAAGTCAGCAGTTTCGGTCAGTTAAGATTTTCTTATATCAAAAAAAAAAAAAAAAAAAAAAAAAAAAAACAAAGACGCACAGACGAAAGTTATTATGAATACTTATGGGTAAGTTCGAATATTACATTTAGGTTGAGAGCGAAGCGAGTAAGTTTTATGTCACGTGGTCTCGTAGCAAGATACGTTTGCTTTTTCTATCAACTGATATGTGAAATTTATATTTTTTTATTTTAAAATTGAATACTAGAGCCTCAGGCTGACTTTTTTGTGTTTTTTTTGTAAATTTATATGAATATTAACGGTGTAGTTGATTGATTGATTGATTGATAAAGTAAATACACAAGTTGAGGTTTTGTCCGCCTCGACACTGCAGCCTACAGGGCTTGTTTTCTTTGTGTATTTTTTTCAGTTAAAAGGTTTGACACCTTAGACAGGTGTAAAATAGCCCTTTTACTGTTCTTTTCTGGTCTCCAGCCTCCTGGTGGTTAGTGTCCACCATGAGGTTTTGATTTGTTCTCCAGTATGTAATGCAGGGCACTCATATATGATGTGAGAGGCTGTCTCTTCCTCTTCGTCACATAGTCTGCAAATGGGTTCTTCTATAGATGCCCATAGTGTGCATATGTTTTCTTAGGGTGCAGTGTCCGGTTTTTAATCCTGTCACTATCCTAATCTGATTCCTATTTAGTTTAGTAGTTCACTTGTCAATGCTTTTATGGTGAGTCCAGCATTGATTTACTGTGATTTTTTCCTTGGAATGTGGTTCCAGTATGACTGATGTTGTGTTTGAATCCACCGAGTCATGTAGCCATGAACCGAGGCTTTTGGTATTCCAAAAAAAGGTTCAGGACCCACAAACATTGCCAGGCCCCCGCCTGGCCAGGGGGGTCTGCATTTTTTATTGCCCTGTATTCCCCCGTTCCTGGCACCCAGGGAAGTGTAACTTTGTTGTGGTTAGCCAGGTTTAGGGGGCATTGCAGACAGTTCCAAACCAACCTTGAGTTGACTTGTTGGGAGCCAAAGCTTTATGGCCGCTTGACTATCAGAGAAGATAGTAATGTCCCTGCCCTTATATCTCCTCCTCAAGTTCTCTGCAGACAAAGTTCAATGGCATATATTTCCGCCTGGAAAACAGTGGCATATTTCCCCAGGGAAGCATAAGCATTGAACCTGGGGGGCATACCATTTTTCTGCGCCGGCTCCATATCTTTACTTCATTTATTATGTTGCATATTTAATTGACATTTGACCAATTCATCTAAAAGCTTCGTGTAAAAATCTGGAGCAAAAGATTTGCTTAAAACAATCCTGAACTGAATAAGGAAATGTATCGATTGTTTTCTTTTTCTCTAAATAAAACAAAGGAAGTTTTTAAATAGATAGAGCAAAAAATGCAATATTTGAACTTAGCCATTGATATAGACCTTAAAGATCATTTCGCGATAAAATGTTATATTGAAAATTTCACCCCAGCACTTTAATCGGATTTTTTTCTCTTTAGGGAAAATAACCAACAACGAATTATCAGGGCCCCGTAACCGGGCGTGCATTGCACGCGAGTACGTTGCCAAAAGGGCCCCAAACCAAAGGTTTAACAAAAAAAAATATATATTTTTTTGCCAAACCATAGGTTTGGCGTCGTATTGGAATGACGTCCGCGTGCAATGCACGGGGTGGACTTTATTATTATTGACCTGTTACGGGAGCCCCGCAAATTATAGTGGAAGTTTTTTGACCTAATGACAGATTTTTTCTTAATAATTATAAAAAAAGTAAAATTTTCTACCTAATATGAAATAATAAGCTTAAGGCCAGTCAATGAACAGTTTCCTTCCTGATTTTTCCAAACAGGAATGGATTTTGATTCTACTTACTCTCTAATTCAAAGTTGTCATCGTGCCGAGGTGTGCTTTTTTCCTGGGGATGAATGCCACCCCTTGTCGGGAATGATTTTTTTTTATCAAAAATAAGTTTAAAAATAGATACATTTACTAATTCTAAGCAACTTTTATTCCATTCCAAGTTTTTTTCCAAAAGGCATTACTTTTCGAGTTATTCGCAATTGAAAATGTCAATTTTTTAACCAAAAAAAACACGCTTTCAGACGGTTTTTCGCAAATAACTCGAAAAGTAAGCATTTTATCGAAAATATCATTCCTATTAAAAATGTAGCTTATAAAAAAAACAATAAGAATGGTGGGCTTATGATGTCCATAGACCCAATACAAACGGAGTTATAGCCTTTTGAATGTTGGTTCTTATTCATCAAATGCCAACATTAAAAGTTTCAACGTAATATAATCAAAAAACGATACATTATTCGGAGAAAGCTCATAAAACCTTTTTTGAAGTACTTGAAAAACCTTTATTTTTGTTTTTTTTATTAAAGTCTCTAGCAATATAAGCGAACTATGACCAAAATAAAGTTAATCTCTATTTTTTGGATGAAAAAATGTGAAAATCGCTCCTTAATTATCACCCCATAAAAATGAAATAGCCTACAATTACTAAAATACATATAAATCTTGCGTACCTGTAAGATTTTAGAGTAGTTTTACTTTTCCGCACAGCATGCCAAAAAGTTCACTTTTCCGCACGCTCGTAGGAAAAGGTTTTATTAGCTTTCCCCTAAAAATGCATTGTTTTTTGATTATTTTACGTTGAAACTTTCAATGTTGGCATTTGACGAATAAGAACCAACCTTCAATAGGCTATAACTCCGTTTGTATTGGGTCTATGGACATCATAAGCCCACCATTCTTGTTTTTTTTATAAGCTACATTTTTTGTAGGAATGATTTTTTCGATAAAATGCTTACTTTTCGAGTTATTTGCAAAAAACGTCTGAAAACGTGTTTTTTTTGTTGAAAAATTGATATTTTCAATTGCGAATAACTCGAAAAGTAATGCCTTTCGGAAAAAACTTTATGAAACAATAGAATTAGTCAATCTATCCATTTCCGAACTTATTTTTGATTAAAAAAAAATCACCCCCGAGAAGAGATGGCATTCACCCCCAGGGAAAAAGCACCCCTCGGCACGATAACAACTTTGAATTAGAGGATAAGTAAATGCTAAATCCAAATTTTCATGCAAATCGGTGCTGTTTGGAAAAATCCGGAGCTTTTGCCTTTTTTTCTGTTCACTAATTGGCCTACTTTGTTAAATATTGAAGATGTTTATGTAAAATTAAAGAATATACTATTATAAATCTTAAAATGGTATTTTCGGGTGACTGCAATAAGTAGAAATCAATTTTAAAATTATTTTAAACACAATTTGGTGTAAAATTTTCTTACCAAATACCATGCGGGCTTAAATTAATTCGGAAAATTTTTTCTTGTTCTTAAATATTTTTAAAAAATATTCACGAGCTCGAAAAATTTTCGGAAATAAAGGTTATGTCGCTTAATAATTTCTTAAAAAACAGTTGTTAGGAAATGTTGACACTCTCTCATTCAATGTTTATAGAATAGGTGTTATTACATTCCAAAAACCAAAAAAAAAAAAGAATAATTAGTATAACAAAATACAAACCTAAACTTAATTTTTAAAAAGTATATTTTTGGGCAATATTTTTGCAACGACCTTGCTTGCGTTTATTCGTATGGTTTCTTTGTCTTTAAGAATTTAAATTCTCATTCAATATTTATTGTTAAGTGCCATGAAACAAGGTTTCTTGGTGATTTATTTGGATACTTATTCTGTTAAAATCACAAAAATAATAAACTAAGCAGTTGTATTACAATTTAAAAAAAAATCGAGTAAATTTTATCGAGGCGTCAAAAAGGCGTTTTCAAAAACCGCTGGGGTTATCCAGTAAAAAAACTTAATATTAAGGGGAAATTCCATAGTACCTATTAATTTTCGGTAAATTAATTATTTTAGCATTTCTTTCTTTTTTTTTTAGTTTTGTCAATCGCCATATACAGGGTGCCACAGATTCGAGTGCATGCATGGGGATCTCGGAAACCGTAAGAGATACGATGTCGGTTAAATTATGGCAAAGTTGTGTATTTGCGTAACTAACTATGTCCACTTTAGAAAGTTGCAAAATTCCTAGTACTTCCGGAGATATCCGGAAAAAACGGAAATTTGCCGATTTCGTTTTTATTTTTTTTACGTTATTTAAAAAGATATGGAAAAACAAAAGACACTTTCTTTTGGCCCCATTTAAAGCTCTACAAAACAGCGTTGAGAGATTTTCCGTACGACGTTTCGTTTTCGTTAAACCGTCATCAACTTTATTTTTTTAAATACGGCACTCAATAAAATTGTTTATTGCATGTTTTTGAAGCAGTTACAATCCCAATTACAATGATGTATAACACTTAATATTTTTCTGTTAAATAAACATATTTTTCATAAGAGACAATGAGTTAGACAAGGAACGCACATCATTTTTGGTATTTGTATAAAAAATAAAAAATAAAAAAGTAAATAAAATTTATTATTCCAATTACAAAAATGTATAACACTTAATATTTAATATTAAGTGTTATACATTTTTGTAATTGGGATAATAAGGGGCTCAAAAAAATTAAATAAAAAATTCAGGTCTGTATTTAAAAAAATAAAGTTGATGATGGTTTAACGAAAACGAAACATCGTACGGAAAATCTCTTAACGCTGTTTTGTAGAGCTTAAAAAGTGGCCATGAGAAAGTGCCTTTTGTTTTTCCATATCTCTTTAAATAACGTCAGAAAAAATAAAAACGAAATCGACAAATTTCGGTTTTTTCCGGATATCTCTGGAAGTACTCGGAATTTTGCAACTTTCTAAAGTGGACATGGTTAGTTACGCAAATACACAACTTTGCCATAATTTAACCGACTTCGTATCTCTTACGGTTTCCGAGATCCCCATGCATGCACTCGAATCTGTGGCACCCTGTATTTCTTGTGAACTTGTTAATACGGCCAGTATCTCTCGCAAGAGAAGGAATACCATATAAAAATCTATCAGTTTCACAGAGTAATAGAATAGTCACTAGTTTACCTTTTGTCTTTATGTAATTTATTTTTTTCTTTAACCTCGAGTATACGCCTTTCTTTATTTATAATAAACATTCCTATTAAACATAAACTAACACACATTTCTAACATAATACGCTTATGTTTGTTATAGCTCAGCAACCTGTAGAAAACCCAATCCTTAATCCTCCAAGTATCGACCATAGTTTGCCATCTTCAGATGTTGAAACAATTGAAGGAGGTGCGTTAAATGCAACCGTTCTCGTAACTGGTAGAAAGTACCAAAATGCATCTGGACAATATGTCACCTATTACGCAAGTGATTATGGTTAGTTCTTTTGGTCTTATGGGAAAAAGGTTTACGGTACTAATTGCTTCGTTTTGTTTGTTAATTGTTGCTTCTCCTTATTATTTTTAAGTAAATTGGTATTGAGAATAAAAACCACTGCATAAAGTAAAAAAAATGTAAGTACATAAAAAGTAATAAAAGAACGTTGGTGCAAACGGGGGTAAGTTTCGATTTTATTAAAATAGGTTTAGTTGATAACAAATAAATTCGTAAAATACCTTTGTTGGGTAAATATGACCACTATACGTGTACCTACAGCGAAAGTCGTGTATCTTTTTTATAAATTTTATAAAACACAGTAACAGCTCAGGGATTTTCATTTTTTTTTTATCTAAAAAGGAAGACATGGGACCCACATTAAATATACAGGGTGTCCTCAGTAATCAGATGCAGAGCAACAGCAGATTCCTTAAGTTAAAATAATGCAATTTACGTAAACTTGCCGTATCCCAAAGTTAATAATAACTATAATAAGAATTTAATTTGGTTTTGATTTTTCGTAATCATTTCTTAACTAAATGACATAGCGCTACAAAATTGGGTATTTGGGGGCGAAATCAATTTTCCTTAAGAAAATTCCGGGTCCTTAAAAGTGCGTTTATCTCGAAAACAGTGGCTCCTAAAGAGTTAAATAAAGTATACACATTTAATGCGCATAAAATTATAGTAGCCTATTTTTTAATAAACAGGTCAATATACTGGCGCCCTCTACTAGCAACATCAAAAGCAAAGACAAATTTGAATTTCTCGCCTCAAACAACCTCCAGATCCCCAATTTTGTAGCGCTATGTCATTTAGTTAAAGAATTATTAGGAAAAAACGAAAACAAAATTAAAAGTTTGGCACCCTGTATCTTAGTTATCATCAACTTTGGGATAAGGCAAGTTTACGTAAATTGCATTATTTCGACCTAAGGAATCTGCTGTTGCTCTGTATCCTATTACTTTTGGGAACACCCTGTATATACCAGGTGCTATTGGCCTCAAAGCAAATATTTTAGTAAAGAAAATTTTTATTTTGGAATTTGCGAAAGAAAGTTGATTTTTTTGGTCATACCCTCACCCCAGGCAAAAATCGGACTTTCAAAAGTAAAGCCTTTATTTCTATTTGTTCGTGAGTTTGCTTAAATTTTATCGTGAAATCCCAGATTTCGCGAAAATATCTGCATTTTTCCTAAAATTAGAGGCATCTAAAATATTTGCATCAGAAAATTGTCGATTAAAAAATCTTAACTTGCTATGATTTTTCGAAAAACGTAGATATTTGTGCGAAATTTGGAATTTGTCGATGGAATTTAATTAAAAAAAAATGAAAATATAGGATTTGCTTTTGAAAGTCCTATTTTTAGCATAGCATCGGTTATATATTTGGTGTAGGTCCTGTGTCTCACTTTTTAAATATTTGACAATCCTAAAGCAACCACAGATAAAAGATAATGTTTATGAAATAATCTTCTTACTAACTCTTACTTTCTTTAAACGCTGTGGCTAGTCGGCCGTTAACGGCTGAATATATTCGACCGTTAATTTAATGGATTACGTCATTTGTGAAGTCATATCTAAAGAGTGATAAGTTGACCGGCTGAATAAGAGTCGGCCGGAAAAAAAGTGAGGTTATACCAAAGTAACGTGTATCACGGCTAAATAATATTTGACCGGGAAAAGGAGAGGAAAAAAGTATTATAGTGTTTAAATGTAAAATGTTACAATTACAGTTTATTTAAACAAAATTAAAGGTTGGAAAAACATGTTGGACAACACCAATCTTTCTTTTTTTTTTTTTCGATACATTTGTTGTGGAATTTTTGAGGCAACTAGTGCATATCTTGAAATCAGGCTGCTCTGCGATATCCTTCTCCGCAACAAGAACATGAAAATTTAATTGTTTCTCTTTTAAAGAGATCGTTTGAAGAATCTCCGGGAAGTTCATCAGTAAATTTATCTCTAAAATAGACACACAGCTAATTTATCAAATTAATCATATTAATTTTTTTTTATAAATTAATTTACTTGACTAGTTGTAAATTTATATTTTTATCATATAGTCTACTGTCAAACTACATTAATTGAAGGTAAACTGTGGTAACTTTTTTAACATTGTTAAGGACGATATTCATCAATATTATTCACAATTTTAAAATAAAATGTTGTTTTTTTCCTTAACGCTAAGTTTGACAAATGGAATAGGTTTTTTATTAATCCTTCTTCTTTTAGGTAAACCGATCACCTTTTACTCTACCTCTTTTTTTTTCGGCATTTTAATTATCTGTAACTCCTAAAAAATAAAAAGATTTATATTATTTTTTTCATATATTAAACCCGTTTGGCTTACCAAGTCTTCTGTATTTTGATCATTTGAGTTTTGCTCTAAAATATTGGCAATAAAATATCCTCCTAGTATTACAATCTTATTTGAAGAAGAATCATCTAAATTATCGGGGTTTTGATTGTTTTCTAGTAACAGTTCTTCTACTCCACATTTTCTGCTGGAACCCAAACACTAGTTTCTATATTTGCTCGTTCTATATCTTTTCTCTTCCAAATTAAGTTATTTTAACTGTATTCTCAGTTTATTAACTGATATAAATTCACTTTCCAAAAAAAAAAAAGTTTTGAAACCGTAAAAATAGTTTGTAAAATAGCATACAGTTCATTATTTACGTAATATAGGTATTTGCTATACCATCAGTTTATTCCTATTTATTTTTGAAATAGTATGATTGTGTTCATTGTTCATAGCTATAATTTCTAAACTTTTTCCATCTTTTGAAGCCCTAAGTCTGATAAAAAATGGGCATTTCTTTCTATCAGTGCTATAACATTGACAATTATTTATTAACGGGTTGCATTAAAATTATTTTTAAAAATTCTATGGTATACTTACGACAATTCACGTAAGCCCTTGCTGCACGAAACAAAACCTCTACCTCCATAAACACAAGCATATTTTAATTCGTAGTAAATAAGTTAATCACTTAAAAACCGCTTAACTTTACTTGACTGAATTGTCCTGGCATCCCTTTTCCACAGTATTATGTAATTTCTTCTCAAATACTCATCAATGACCTTTTGAACTTTATTATAACTTTTAAATTGAGATTCTATCTCAATATTACTTTCAATATCAGCCATGACTATAAAAATTACAAACTTAGCTAAATATTTTGTGAAAATAATGTTTGTTATTGTATCGATTACCTATCTGCTTTTTCTAATTCTTGCACAGAAAACGATAATATATATTCACAATAATAGGCCTTTTCATCACAATTTTTTTTGTGCTCATGCGTCAGTATCAGCCATTTTTTTCGTACTGTTTTTTGTAAACAAGCATGTTAAAGGGCCTGTAAACACATAATTAAAATAATAAAAAAAAAATACTAAAGAAAGTATAGTTATTGAAGAAAAGAAATACGAAAATAAAGAAAAAAGTGCCTTAATTAGCAAATAAGTTTTTTTAATCGATTATTATTATGATATCAGTAAGAAAAGGAAGACGAAGCGGTATTGTTATGAAGTATGAAAAAGTGATACACGCTATAAATCATTTAAATACAATACATATTATTTTATATAACAATATAACAATTGTATATATGTGGTAGGCCTAATTAGAATAAAATTATAGAATTTTTGTTTAGTAAAAAGTAATGATGCCCCAAACCCCAATCAGCTCACTTCTTTTTTTTTTTTTAGGACGTCCATGACATTTTTTTAAACTTTTTAATTGCGTACAATTATGGGTTTCAATAATTTAAATCAGTGAAGCACCATCAACGATTTTTTTAGTAAATGATTTAATTGGGGGTTTCTGCATTCCCCCCATTGTCGATCAAAACAGTACGAAACTTTGAATTGCCGCTATTTTAACATGGCGACTGCGCTTGCGCTTTACATGATGAAAAGGCCTATTCACGGCAGCAAAAAAAAAGCTAAACAACAAAAACAAAAAAAAAAACCCTTTTTTTTTTACGGCTAAATTTTTCAGCCGGGGGAAACGCGTTTTTTACTTAACAAAGACGTCATACTTAATTTACCGGCCGAATATAGTCAGCCGTTAACGGTTGACTAGCCACAGTGTTCTTTAAAATGTCCACGATGCGTTAGTCTTAGGCCTCAAGCCTTCGCGGACTGCCATAAGATAAAAAAAAAGTAAAAAACATTAAATAAAAGAACAAAAAAATAAAAATTTACCTATAAAATTACCAACCCTTTCTCATGTTGAATTAAACTAAATATATAAAACATTAATATATTTTTTAAGATCCTTGAGCCCAAAAATATGGATATACATGATATCCTTAATTACAACTTAAAATATTTTTTTTTTTTAATTAATTTTTTTTAGCCCCTTTTTACAACCGCTGTAAATCCGGATACTAAATCATTTCTTAAGTTAGCCCATGTTTATTGGTAAATGGAAAAAAATTGATAAGTATTAATCATCATCGCTCTTATACCCTTCTCCTGAAGCAATATCGCTCAAAAATAAAAGATTGCTTAATCTCTATAATATTTACATATATACCAAGCTTGTAAGTCATCAATGTTAAGCCTGGAATTGTAGCGCTAACAAAGGGAGACGAAATGGAAAACCATACTTTTGTGCTCCAGCGCTGCTTTTGCTTTATATATTTAATAGCCACCTTATTAAAATCAAATACCGTTGGCAGCCATGTTGACATCGAATAAATTGAAACTTCTACATATTTCTGGGTTATTTTATTTTATTTAGATTCGATTTTTTCACATTTTTTGTCTTTCTGGAACCTAAAATGATTTTGTTTGCTATTTAAACTTAAACCCTGTACTTTATAGTTAATTCTTATTATTGTTTTGTTTTGCACCGGGATTATCTTGTTGGAATAAGTAGTTATTTTTATCAAAACTTGCATTTTCTTTTGGGTATTCTTGGAAAACCCCTTCCCCTTCAAATCCCAATTCACGTAGGTGAACGGGGAAAATCTTCTGGCGACATTTTTTCCCCTAGTAGGTATTGCATAGCATGCAATGCCTTTTTTGTTCTTAAATACCTTCTTTAAGGAAAGATACAACAGCGGGTGCGCCAGTTCTCTGTATTAGGCTTATAAATATTTCATAACTATCTAATATTATACACCACAATAAATGACTGACAAATTGTCAGTCATTTACCCAATACATACACCTGCCAACAACAAGGTATGTCTGCTATACCTTAATATAAAAAATTGTTAAGTAACCATCGTAAAAATTAACTTCCATCACTTTGACAATAGAAATGTTGCCTTAAATTGAATAGCAAAAATGTTGTCATTTAAAAGGAAACAGTGTTTTCGCTTTATTTATTTAAGTCTTTAGATAACAGGTGTTATTTATTAGCTATTTAGGAAATGCTATGAGTCAGATAAAAGGATTAATAAAACTTACATAGTGAATCATATAACGTATCGTAATTAATAAGTAATTTTAGATGAAAACCTAAATATTAAATAGTTAGGTTGTGTATTTTTTTATATAAATAAATCATCATTGTGTTTGGCATCTAAGCTATCCACCTTAGTGTGGTTTAAGACATATTAGCAACTAGAACTACGAATTAATTTGGCTTTTGAACTACACCCTAATTTCATTAACACTAAAATCCTGGACTTCTATTGTCTTTATTTGTTAATTGTTACACAACGTTTCGGTTAGTGATGTATCTCCAACCGTTTTCAAGTGATAACTTAAAACTATTTTAAAAGCTAAGACTTATATACTATCCATTGTTCACCGTAGCTTGACCGACTTTTCACGGTTCAGCAACGGCTACCAGATATTTGGAATATCCATACTAGGCTTGCTAAATACATTTTGGCTGTTTGCAATTATTGCAGCTTCTTTAAATTTTCTTTTCTTCCAGTGGGTTTCTTTATGAATGGTTTTTGCTTCCGACCATTGTATGCGGTGTTATTTTGACCAAGCGTGTTTGGCAATCCCTGACTTCGACGTTTCACCTCGTTCCGTATGTTTTTTGTGTTCATTAACTCTAACTGCGAGTGGTCTCTTTGTATACCCGATGTATCCCTCACCACATTCAAAGGTAATTTGGTAGATACAGTCATTATTTGAAACACTGTTGTCTGGTCTCGTCTTAGTAAGAATACTTCTTAGAGTAGTTTGGGATTTAAATGCCGTTTTAATATTATACTTATTCGCGATTCTGCGGAACTTTTCCAAAGTTCCTTTGATATATGGACTTATCATAAATATTTGTTCACATGGAGTCTCGTTCAAGTTAGAGTTTCTTGTCTTATTTTGATATTTTTTGATTGTTTCCCTTACTAGTCTCTCACAGTATTCGTTCTGTTTCAAAGAACCGTTACACCCTAATTATTTGTGCGATCTATACATTACTTTAAAATATTAAGCAAAAAATGTTTTACAGAAATTACAACAACTTTTAAGCGAAGTGTAAATTTGAACATATTTAAATATGTTAGTCTACCGAAAAGTCGTAGGTTGCGTAATAACTAAGATATCCTACATAATTACCAAAAATTTGCTTTCGATTCTGCTCTCGATCCGATTTTTTTTTTAAATAATATTTAAAGTCCAACAAGTCAATCGTTTTCTTTTTTATTTTAATACCAAGCAATCCTCTTTTGGCAGGATAACAAACCAGCAACCGTTTATAAAAAATGTGCTTTTAAACTTTTTCCTATTCTGCTTTTTGTTAAGGTCATTTCGGATATCTCTAAGAGTGCACATGTGCAACCTATTCCCAAAAAGGAATCAAGGATTCTTCCTTCTGATTATTGTGTGCAATGTAATCACATAATTAATAAATATTTTGAAAAACACAAACCTTCTTATGATCGATATATTATGCATATTCCGTCACAAAAGATCACAGCAGATATACTTACTTTCAGTATGCCTCCTACGGGGTTTACTTCCTGGGTTTTGCGGTGATTTCCTGGATATAACGCACGGCCACTATCCCTATACGATACCGAAGTCATGCCAGCCTCATTTGCCACCATTTGCCGCATTTGTTGTTTATGGGCGTGTGGGGTCATAAATGGCTCTTCTCCTACTAGGTCATAGGGTGTATCGCCACAACTTAGCCTGCGAATCCTTGTATTTCCTCCGGCTAGCTCTTTCGTCGGAAACAGGACTCTTTCCTTAGTACCCCGTCGAAGCTCGGTTCCACCAAGGCTATCTAGGTCCCGGCCGGCGTTTCCGGGAAAGGCAACCCGGTTCTGCGTATTCTGCAGAGGTTCTACGGCTCTTTTTGCCTGGCCTCTGGTACAACGATCTGGCGTTCTCAATTTCTTGATTAGTTTCGGGATAATCGTCCCATGAGTACCATTTTAAAGTCCCTATTTGGTTCCCTTTTTATCCCAAAACAAATAATTTAAACGGGCTTCAATAACCCTCAATAATAAGTCTTATAAATTAAAATATAATCTTGTTTATTAATAGAAGAAAATGCCCCAATTGATATTCCCTAAAATTCCCACTTTTATCCCGGTCGCCGTGTGCGTCCCGGGGAAAATAATTCTGCAGTATGGATCCCTAATATCCCTCTTTTGTGTAATTTATCCGGCTATGGCAGCGCCAGCCGTCTCGGTGAAAATCTGTGCTAAAAATAGCTTTTCCCTTAAAATTCCCGCTTATTCCCGGTTATTCTTATGGTGGAGAACAAAGGTGCCAGCTTCCTGTGTGCAATGGCGCAGCTTCCTTTGTTCTATTCTGAAAATAAGCCTTCAGCCTGCCGGTCAATACCAAGCGGCCGGGGCTAAAAGAAAATAAATAATCAGCCTGCTGGTTAAGCGGCCGGGAATAAAACAAAATAAATCTCCAGCCTGCTGGTTAAGCGGCCGGGAATAAAAGAAAATAAAACACCAGCCTGCGGGTTAAGCGGCCGCGAATGAAAGAAAATAAATCTCCAGCCTGCTGGCTAAGCGGCTGGGAATAAAAGAAAATAAAGTATCAGCCTGCCTGTTAGGCGGCCGGGAAGAAAAAAAATTATTAATTAAATTAAAACACGGAGTGTTCCAGGGAGGGCCTGCTTGTTACACAGAGCGGCCAAAATTCTCCCTAATTAGTAGCAAGCCAGCTCGTAAATATACGGCGGCCAGTTATTCCTGAAAAGCAAACTAAATACGATTTCTTTCTCTGGCCTGGTTGTTCCTGGAGAAAGAAACGCTCCAGGAATACTGCCGGGATTCTTGAAAAAGAATCAAAATAAACAAATAAAACTGTTATTTATTTAATTTTAGAATACTGTTATTTGGTATTTATAAGATTATACTACTATGTAAATAATTAATTTTTTATAACTAATAATAAAACTCCAAATGTATCTGCAACGGCCCAAAGCCACTTCACCACTTCACCTCGATAAAGGAAAAACGTAATCAATAAAAGCAGCACGCGTTTTAATATTATAGTTACTTAAACAAAAAAAAACATTATTTGAGAAATTCTCTGAGACCTGGGAGCCTGCCTGTTAGGGCGGCAATCATCCCCGGGAGATCTACTGTCTCCGAACGTCTAAAACCAACTCATCAAGATCTGCGAAAACTGCGAAAAGTCGCTGCTTTTATAGATTACGTGGCAAGTATTTCTTATAACTGAAACAAGTCACGTGACCTAAAATATTATTGTTCGACATATCGAAAGGCGCATTCTTACGGTTTGATGCAGATATGCCTGTTACAAAATGTCAATTAATATTGGATTGTTTTATCAAAAATCGTGATCAGCAATCAGTAATGCTTCAAAGACACAATTAGCTGCACTGTCGCGAAACAATGTGCTAATTCCCATTTTATAAATATCAGCGGCCTATAGTCCTGTATAACAAAGAGTTTCAAAACAATGAGTAGGACCGGGTTTAACACTTATATTGATTTTATTTATAAAGAGAATGTTGTTAGTATTCTTTTTTTTGTTGGATATAATGTCCTGAGCTTAGTTCGGGGCCTCTTAAGTTGGAATGTAAAAGGATGCAAAAAAGTGGCATTATGTCTTGCTATGTTCGGAGCTGCCAGTGGAGGAATTATACTGGCCAACCCTTGGGAGGGCGACAAATTCCTCACAGCTCGTTGGTGACCAAAAAAGGGACGATTTTTTGTAAGTGTAGAATCATTGATAAGACGAAAAGCTCTTCTTTGAATGGAGTCAGAAATGCTAAGCATCGTAGGAGGCGCCATTCCCTAGACATGAGAACCATATTCAAAAGAGGGTCTGATACATACAGAGTATACAGATTAGAAGGAGAGAAATACTTTCTGGCGCTCGAAAAAGGAATCTTAGTTTTTTTGAAGCTGTTGAGGCTATGGATGTAATATGCTTATGCCAGTTTAAGGTCATTAAATCCTAAAAAAGCAACACACCTACAAGATTAAATGATTCTTTGTTTTGCAGAACTTGGCCGCTCATATGTAACGGATGAGCATTTTCAGACTTTTTTTGCGATAGCGAACATGACTGTGATTTGGAGGCATTAAACTGAACAATATTTTTGGCGTTTCGATCCAAGATAGGTTTAAGGTCTTCTTAAAGAGATATCTGCATTAATCTGCATTTGTATTCCAAATCAGACTTACAGGATGGTCTAAGAAATTAAATATTAAAGTGGAAGGTTACTATCGTCAGCAAAACTATAAATAGGATTTATTGTGAAAGAAAGAAAATGTATGTGAACAAGAAACAGAGTTGCTACCAGTACTGATCCCTGGGGTACCCCAGTATTAATTTGGTAGAAGCTTGAAGAATCACCATCTACTAGAACTGATATACGTCGATTAGAAAGGAAACTGGAGAGACAAGAACAAAGCTTAGGTGGAAGACCGTAGGAAGTAAGTTTGTTAAGAAGCCCAACATGCCAGACCCGATCAAAGCTTTGGATATATCGAAAGCAACGATCTGGGATTCACCAAGAAACTTAAGGGACTTGTTCCCAGAGTGTGAGACAAAGGAAATATTAGCTGTGGATCTTTAATTGCTTGCTAGCCTTACAAACTGGTGTGTTGGCCAGGAAAATTAAAACAATAATTCTTAAATGATTTGGTGATAATAACTATTTAAACATTATGTGTCTTTTTAGATTATATTGAAGCGATAGCATACTAAAACTTATTTAAAAAATTATTCCTGAAAAACCCAAAAACTATTATTCTTTCGTGATAATAAATATTTTAACAAATTTTTATCGAAAACTTTGTGTCCCGCACTGTAATTTCTCCTCTTTGAACGTCTTTGCAGTGATTATAGAAAAAGCAAAAGAGAAAAAACCACAATATTTTCTTTAAAGTTATTGATGATATCACAAATTTTTATCTTATACTAGGTAGTAAGAGTTATATAACTTTTTTAAATTATTTTTCATTCAGCAGTAACATACCATAGCTTTATCTTATTTATCTTTTATATGGTAAATTTGGGACAGATAAGTGTGTTAAGCAAACCTAAATCGGTTGCTAGTTTTTTTTATAATATAATACTAAATGAAGGTTTAATTAACAAATTTTAAGCAATAGTGTTATGTTCACACTTTTTTCATTTTAACTTACATGGAGTGTATAAAATATAGTCCAAATATTTTAATTATACTTGATAAGAGATTGATTTTTATTTTGAATGATAATATCTTATGCGATAAAAAAAATATCATGAGCAACGCTTCTTGCACCGAATAAAGCAATAAAAAAAAGTAAACCATTTGATAAAGAATCTCGTTACTGTTGGGCCTTATTTATATAACCAGTATTCTAATCGATGAATTGGAAGAAAAAATATTGCACCAATAAAATAGCCACCAAGTTGAAATGTTTATTTTTATGCAAATTCATATTTTTCTTCATCAGTCCACCGTCAAGCATTATAAAATGAAGAAAACCAATTAAACATATTTTTTTATATATAAAAATAAGTGGAACCGTATTTGTAAAAATGCTGGACACCTGGCATAGTGGGTCCTTGTCTGACGGACCCTGTGATGCGTTAACTTTGTTTCATTTCTATGTATATTTAACATTTGGCATGTTGGTAACTACTATTTGCGGCCAGTTTTACATAGGCAATCGAATTACATTCTGTAGAGGAAAAAATAGCTTTAATTTAAAATATTATTTATTAAAAGACATTATGAACCTAAAAATTCTACGAAGTTATACCTGTTTACACCTGGCTGACATTAGGTTGCGGCTAAGTGAGAAATGGCAACTTAAATTTTTACGTCCTTTATATATCTTTGTCTCTCGGGTCTGGACTGAAAGTTTTAGAGGGTGGTAACACCACAGCACCTACACCTCAGTAGGTCCTTAGTGCTTCCTCTTGTAGACAGGAGATTTACTGCGTCGTCCAACCTATTGATTTAGGATAGTTAACGACGTCTTTATGTGGAATCTCCCTAATTTCGGCTAATAGAGGCAAGTTTGTGCCCAGCATGGAGTTCCGTTCAAATGTGAGGGCGGGACAATCGCAAAGAATATGTTCCATGATCTTATTTTCTTGTTCACAGCCTCTGCATATTATTTTGTGTCAATTAAACCCATTTTAAATAGGTGTCCTCGTAGCCCACAGTGGCCAATTAGAACGCCCCTTAATGCTTGGAGGTTTCTTCTGGACATCGTAAGGCATTTTTGCGCTATAACCTTGTCCGGATAGCTTAGCAGTATTTTTGTAAGGTTAAAATTTATAGTTTTATCCCACTTTCCTTTATGGAAGTATTCTTTTATAATGTCTGTTATCGCTGCTGCTGCCAATCCAATGGTGGGGGCGGGATCGACAAGTTTTCGTCCCGCAGCCGCCCTGGTTAGCGAATCAGCGGTATAATTACCTACCTTTAGATATGTCATGCCCCTTGATCCAGGTTAAGTTGATCACGTTATTGTGAGAGATATTAACCAAGGCATGGTGACCTTCTAGTACAAGTCCTGAAGTAAGGCGTGGTCGCTTTAGGTCTACTGTCTGTATAAATACAGATAGTATTGTTGGTAATGTTGCGACTTTTAATTTTGTGAGCCGCTATGGTTATGGTCGTCAGTTCGGATTGAAGTACGATGGGTTTGGCACCCATTGCTCAGCCGATTTTCAGGTTTATATTTGGTCAGCCTGTACCCACCTTGTTTTTTGAGCCGTCAGTGATAAGGTTAATGGTTCCTTTAGGCTCGCCCTTTTTGATATTGTTCATTTTGTGTTGATTGTGTAGAGTTTGTGGAAAACAAATCTAGCTGGAATTGAGTCCACCCTTGACTGTAGATTTAAAAGTTCGTTTGTAGCATCCTTCCACACGCGTCTTCCAGTTAAGCCAGTGCCTACATTAGTATTTAGACCGACCATGCGGGGGCGTGTTAGAGTCATCAAAGCCACTTCCTTTATCTTATCTATCTGTCTTTTAAATTAATCATATTTTTATCCATAAAACAAGTAAACATAATTCTTTAAAAAAATTAATGAATTAAATTTTACGTAAAATTACTTCAGGTCATATTTTAATAATCAACCTTACGGAGCCTACTGGTTTATTTATAATTAACTATAAAACTTGTATTTCGAATAAAAAACAGATCAGCGTAGAAATCAAGCGGTGGGATCTTAGACTATTGTACTTCGAGTATTTTGCAGCATGCTTACGTAAAATAATGACAGCCGTGTTAACATGTTTAAGTGTCTTAAACCGAGTCTTGTTACCATGATAATTAAAATCTCCAGTTTATCGTTTGTGTTTTATTATAATAATAATAATAATAAACTGACTTTATTGCAAATAAAGAAAATATTTACAAAAGGCGAAGTTGAAGCGAACTTCCTCACTTAACCTAAAAATATAAGTTAATTTCCCTACAAATTAAATATAAAAAGAACTAACGTAATAATTAAAAAAAACTGACTAATACCTTAATAAACATTATTAATAACCAAGAATACTTTAAAAAATTTTAAGTTTAGAGCTATATTTTAGAAAATAAACAGATTTTCAACAAAACATAATTCTGTGTTGATAAGTTAAAAAATAATAATAATTTAAAGTTAATGTCATATCCTTATTACTTTAAAGTGGAAAACGAAAATAAGCACACTTTCATGAATCTTGTGGGGTGCCTGAGATGGTACAAATTATAAAAAGTGCTGAATAGTCCTCCTAATAGCCGTTCTAAATTTTACACCAGTGCAAAACTTAAGGTTTACAGGGACTTTATTATAATATTTGGCTATATTGAAGCTAAATGACCTTTCAAAATTGGTGGTAAAGTGTGCAGGTGTACTAATGGTAAATTTATGTCGAACATCCAAATTGTGAGCATCAGTGCGAAACTTTATTTTTTATACAAGTATTTGGGACATTTGTTGTTAATAATTTTATTAAAAAGAACGAGTGAATGTAGCATTCGTCTTTCGTCCATCCTCAACCATTTAATTTCCTGAATCTTGGCTGATACCCCTCTCTCTCTTCCCCTTATGCCACCAATCAAACGAACACAACAGTTCTGAACAAGCTGAATTCTGTATGCATCCACACCCAAGAGACAGGGACCATAAATCACGTCTGCAAAATTAAAATGTGACAACACAATGGAGTCACAAAGCATTTTTCTAAGATTCTCGTTAAGAATACTTTTCTGACTATAAATTAACTTAAGATTAGCGAATGCTCTTCTAATACAGGTATTTACATGCTCTGAAAACCTAAGATTGACGTCAATCAATAGTCCCAAATTCTTTGCAGACCTCACTAATTCCAGTCTTTCATTATTTATTTTAATATTAATTTGATTAGAATAAAGGTTCCTTAACTGAGATCTACCAAACAGAAGTACACGGGACTTGCTTGGGTTGATGCTAAGACAATGAGACTGTAAGGCCCCCAAAATAGCACCCAGGTCGGTATTTATTTGATTAATAGAACAATCTATTTTATCAGGTTTAAATGACTTATAAATCTGGGTGTCATCAGCATAAAAATGGGCTCTACAAAATCGTAGGTATGTAATTATCTGAGAAGTGTACAAATAAAAGAGTAAAGGTCCCAGGATTGAGCCCAGTGGTACACCATATAAAAGATTTTGAGGTTGTGACAATTTACCATTCAGTTTAACTCTCTGACGTCTACCTATCAGATACTCTTTAAGAAGGCCACAAGAATTTTTCCCAAAGCCCAAATGCTTCAGAATAGCCAATAAAAGTGTATGATTCAGCTTGTCAAAAGCCTTTGTGTAATCCAGCAGTACCAGCACTGTAAGTTCACCACGGTCAGTGGCTTCAAAAACATCATCTGTCACCTTGAGCAAAGCAGTATTACAGCCATGCAAATCTCGAAACCCAGACTGCACATCCGGCAAAATACCGCACTGCTTCTCATATGCCTTAATTTGACTGTCCATTATCCTTTCAATTATTTTAGATAATACAGGCAAAATACTAATTGGACGCAGGTCTTTCAGCTCGTTAGGCGAGTTAACTTTAGGTATGGGACTGACAAATGATTCTTTCCACGCATCTGGAAAGGTGGATGTCTCAATGCAGTAATTTACCAGATGTGTTATAACGGGTATGATTAAAGGACAACACCACAATAACATATTTATACTTATCCCATCGACACCCACAGCCCTGGATTTTATTGAAATCAAAGACGAATTTACTTCTTCAAGAGTTGCCATCCTAAACTCAAAACCCGTAACTTTATCACGCAGACTGCTTAAATAAAAATTAAGAGTATCCAGATCCGGCTCAGTCTGAGAAATGTTAACAAAATAATTATTAATTTCATCGACAGTCCCCAGCCCGTCAGGAACCGGTGATCTCCGTTCTCCATACACATTCAGATCCCTTAGCATTTTCCAGTTGCCCCTGGAGTCATTACGTCGAATATTGTCCTCAAGATACGCTTTCTTTTATAAACCTTTTTAATAAGGAAAAATAAAAATCTAGAAGTTGCCTTAATATAGGTAGGCAGGTTTAGAGTGAGTGGTATAACACTCTTCCACGCGACCGATCGGTCTATTGTGGCTCACACCCTTTTATATTTCTCCCACCAGGTCCAGACTCCTAATAAATCTGGTGATCCTGTTAGGAGAAAGATCTTTTATCTCCCCCGGCAACAAGGTGTCATTGCCGAGGATTGCGAATCTTAGTCGTGCCAGTGCTGGGCACGAACACAGTATGTGTTTTGCCGATTCATCCCCCTCCATGCACATGCGGCACTCGGCGTTTTCCGCTAGGCCGATCTTGTGCATGTGGTATTTTAATCTGCAGTGTCCCGTGTACAGTCCCACTAGAGTTTTAAGGTGCACCCTTGATTGCTCCAGTAGTTTGACAGTACATTGTTGGTTCGGTGGGCTTATGAAGGCCTTCGAGTGTCTGAGACCCGGAAGTCCATGCCAGGACAGAAGATTTTCTCTTTGTGTCCAAGCTGATATAAACTGCTTGGCCGTTCCATAAGATATACCGATGACCGGTTCCGGCCTATGAATTTTGTCTCCGCCCCCCTCCTGGCAAGGAGGTCTGCGGATTCATTACCCTGTAGGCCGGTGTGTCCATGCCTTAATATAAGTAAATAAATTTGATTTTCCCCCACTCAGCCTTTTTTTTTAATTCATCGGAAAATACGACTTTTTTGTCTTTATTGTCTACTAGAACTTAGCTAACTTATTTTTGGAGTTTATACCACGTTAGTGAATATGGCTGTTATTGTTGCCTGCATTATGTTAAGTTTTAAATACGTTTTTAAAAAGTAAGAAAAATGCAGACAATATATTTGTCACACCTAGAAATAAGTGTTATAAAAATATCTAAAAAGCATTTTTGTAATCTACTTTGTTATCGACTAGCTAGAGTATTTGTATTTGTTTAATTAGAGATAAATTGTAATCATAATATATTTTTCCCAGACGCAATGTTAAATTAATTTATTTGATGGCAGATATGATATATATAAAAAAAAGGTGCGGCATACAAAGAGATTTTTTTTCTAAAATTTTTGTTTATTTAAAACACATTGAACATACAGTGTTGTCCCCACCACTGGACTGACAACAGCAGCGATTAAAGACATCATTAAAGAATACTCCCATCGACTGTTTAAAGGGAAATGGGATGATACTACAAACTGCAATTTTGCAAAAATAATGCTAAGCTACCCAGATAAGTCAATAGCGAAAAAAAACCTTATGATGTCCAGAAGGAACCTCCGAACACTAACGGGCGTTCTAACTGGCCACTGCGGGCTACGAGGACACCTATTTAAAATGGGTCTAACGAACACGGGATTATGTAGAGGCTGTGAACAGGAGGATGAGACCGCGGAACACATTCTTTGCGACTGTCCCGCCCTCACATTCAAACGGAACTCCATGCTGGGCACGAATTGGCCATTACTGGCCGAAATTAGGGAGATTCCACATAAAGATGTCGTCAACTATTTTAAATCAATAGGTTGGACGACGCAGTGAATCTCCCGCCTGCACAAGAGGAAGCACAAAGGACCTACTGAGGTCTAGGTGCAGTGGTATATTACCACCCTCTGAACATTCAGATCAGATCAGAGATACAGTGTTGTCTAAAAATTCTACAATACCTTTGATCAACAATAACTGATTGTATTTAGCCGGAAAAATAATAAGGAAAATGTTGAATTTAACCTTTAATCCTAAAATGAGTTATTAAAATTTCAAGCTTTCTGCAATATAACAATTAGGTGTCAAAGTAAAAAGTTCTTTTGTCAGAAACCACATCAATCTCATGCAGCTTTTTTTGGAATGTCACATCATTTGTATATGTTGTAAATTACAAAATTAATGTGCAATATATTTTAGCACGTAACCAACAAAATTACCAATTTTTCCATTTTTTATTACATTTATTCAGTTCGCTAAAAAAACGGTGACCAACTTAAAAGGCTTTTGTTATCAATTTTCCTTAGTCCAACGTATTCATACCTCTTGTTCGCAAAAATATTGATAAGTATTATTTGTTATAGTTTTGAAATCAATATTGGTAGGCATAAGTGCGTACAATTTTTAAGAAAATATAAATTAATTGTAAAATGGGAGTTAAAATTTGTGAATAAATATCATAATAAGGAAAGTGGGTAAAACAGAACCAGGAATAAGGGAAATTGCCGATGCCGTGTTATGAAAACGCGACGGAAATAAGAGTGCCCCAGCATGGCCAACTCCCGTCTACATGGACGAGAACGGGAGACGAACCGCGGCAGCAGGTTCAATTCCCACTCGGGAACACTTTTTTAAAAAAAATTATCAATATTTTTAATAAAATTTCAATTGTGTGCAATCGTAAAATGTAAATTGTTAATAAATAATTTTTTATTAACATGAAAATCAAGTGTCTCTGTCGCGTCTCCCGTTCTCGTCCATGTAGACGCACTTTAGCAGGCGGAGAGGGGAGAAAGTGCGTCTAGTTCGGCGAGGGCCAGAGCTCGTGACAGCATTCGCTGATACACTTCGCTCCATTGCCATCGGCAATCTCCCTACTCAGCTTTGCTGCAACCTTGCAAAATATTGCCGAGCTATCCAGACAAGCTAATAGCGAAGAGATGCCTTACGATGTCCAGAAGGAACCTCCGGGTAATAATGGGCGTTCTAACTGACCACTGCGGGCTACTAGGACACCTAAATTGGGTTTAATTGACAAAGAAATATGCAAAGGCTGTGAACAAAAAAATGAGACCGTATAACATATTCTTTGCGATTACCCCGCCCTCACATTTAACCAAAACTGCCTGCTGGGTACAAACTGGCAATATAAAGACTTCGTTGACTACATTTAATCAATAGGTTGGACGACGCAGTAAATCTCCCGCCTACAAGAGGAAGCACAAATGACCTACTAAAGACTGGGTGCTGTCTGGGTGCTGTGGTACCCATACTTCAGTAGGTCTCTGAACTTTCAGACCAGATCAGATCATAATAAAATTTTGAATTAAATTTTAATCTCCCTTTAAGCTGATGTACCTTTGTTATGATAAAATTTTAAAAAGTATGATCTAAATGTGGTAATTTCTGGGTTTTTCAGCTTGATCCACGTCTACAAATATACGCCAAGGATCACAATGCAACTTGTCTATAATTAAAAAGAAAGTGTTTATCATAATTAAAATAATTTATAGTTCATACTTTTTGATATAAAGTACTTTAAAGAAAACAAATCTTTGTTTCCAGATATAAAACCGTGTTTTTAAATCCTAGGATTTGTATTCTTGTTTATGTAAACAAATAAACTTTTTTTTTAATTAAAAAAAATAGTTCAAATTTTGCATTATTAAGCGACTAAAATTAAAAAATTGTCGAATTTAGTTTGCCCTCGTTCTGCGAAAAGTATGCATTTGGCAACATAGGCATTGGTGAAGTGGATATTCGATGCTCAAACGACGCTTTTATTACGTCTGTCCAAAGATAATACTACTACGGATAAGATGAACCATTCAATGCTATATTTTTGATACCCCTAATGGACTTTGGCCAACGCGAGCCGATGTCCATCGAAAGATTTTCGCGCTATCCTTGAACGAAAGTTAAAACAGTGTTGCCGGCAGGCTTTTACTATTGGCGTGATGAAACGCGACTAGATAAAACACAATCCGTTTAGCCGCCCGCTTTTGCTACTTAGTGTTCCGAATAAGATACAAGCTGTGGTACAAGCGACAGACATTGGCAATGTCGCACGGTTTGTTTCGCTGGGGCAGGGGTTACCGACTTAATTTTATTCGCATTTACGGAAGCATTGATATCTTCGAACTGATTCAAAACGCCCCATTTAAATGAACCATCTATTCGTAGTAGTATTATCTTTGGTCTGTCTCAAGAAGTTACGTCGACGTTCACTGTTGCTTGTGTCAGGCCCGGTGGTCAGACCAGTGACGGCAGATATTAAAAACAAATGTACTGATTAGTTTATATTGTTGTCAAAGAGTTTTAATATATATTTTAGCGTCAAACACTGAACTCTCTCTTCTTGAATTAAGTCTATACACTTATTGCCAGCAAACAGCGTAAAAACCTTATTTGACTAATCAAAACTAACCTAAAAATAGGCTATTATGCTGCTTGCCGGCAAAATATTTGCTGACTAGTCATTTCATAAAATGACGTATTTCAGTGTTTGACGTCGACATATATAGAAGCGTATGTATTTTTACACGTCTTTGGCTTATTTATAATTTATGTAAATATTTATTTTCGTCGATAGATCCAATGACATCATGGGTTGCTCCTCCTGACACCGATCAAAGAGGGGGCAGCAGCACCGGTGTTCCATACGTCGTGACGGAATCTCGGCTAGCCTATATTAGAAGTCTTTTTATGTATCCTTACTACGATCAAGGAGGCAGTGCTGATAACTTAGGAGATTACCAGAGGGAGATACAGATGTCCTCGCCACAGGTTTGTGTATATTTGTTTGTAAACTCTATTACTAATTAATAGTCATTTAAGCTAACAAGAAAAAACAAACTAAACAAAAGTCTCGTAGTATAAAACTAATGTCAGACCAAAAGGACTCGTGACGACATGAGGTTGGCGCGTGTTCCTTAATAAGCTTCAGCTCTATAAATAGTTGCAGACATACTTTGCTGTCTGCTAAAGATGAACTGGATACATAGGTGCAAATTAAGGTTTTTATGGACGCCCTGTAAAAAGACTATTGCTATATATGACAGAAAGAGTAAAGTAACTGTACACAAGTTTTTATTTGAAACAATATACAATTAAATAATACGCAAAATTTGGTGTGATTCGCCAAGGGGGCGTATCAGCAAATTAAGTCAAATATTTACAAATAACTAAGTCGTGCGACGTCGCTGGTTAGAAAAGTCTAAAGTAAAAGAAATTCTTTGATCTTGACAAATTTTAGGTAAATCAAGTTTACTTTAATAAAATCAAAATACAGTAGAGCCCCGTTTATCCGTGCGCGGTTTATCCGGGCTGCGGATTATCAGTGCATGCCCATTATTGAAAAATTGCCCCTATCAAAAAAACCTTATGATGATCTTATTGGATGAAGTTTTGTAAATCCGTTGACGATCAAAGATACAATTTTTACAGTGGCAAATGCTTGGAATGAAGTAAAAGAAATAACTTTCAGAAGAGCTTTTTACGAAATAATGACGGTAGAGAAAGATGAAAGCATCTTTGAATCTGATGATGAAGAAACGATCATCACTGAACTAACTGCATTAGTTTTCAACGCAACTATTTTGAGCAAGGAGAATCTTGGCGCAAAAATACACTTTAATTTAGTAAAGGAAATTATTTTTCTTCCACTTAAAAACCGGAATCGCCTTTCCGACTGCGAAGTCCATAAGGCGTAAAGATACGACTACGTTACGGCGCAAATTAAAATGTTTTATAACAAAAGAGGAATCAGATTTTTCCAAATCAAAATTTAAAAATATTTCCGTTTTAGGACACCCTTCATCACTTGTCTTTCCTGTGACACTTGGTATAATTTATTAACAAAATTAATTAATCAAAAATTTCAATGTTACCTTAAATGCTTATTACTATATTACTAATATACCATTGGCCAATTACTTTTGTAATCATCATTCCAGACTGCAGCTTTCACCTCTACAGTTTTTTTAGTCACTTTTCTAACCCACTTTTTTCCTGGTTACCTTTGAACTTTACCTAGAATATGTCAAGTTACAATTGAAAAAGAATTTTTTAGAATAGCCTGACTAGCTTAGAAATTGTACACTTTTCTATGAAAACTTGTTTTAAAGAGAGAGATGTGCTAGCCAAATTTCTTGGTCTAACACGGAGAAGGTAATATTGTTTTACCATAAAAAAACTGTTATTTTACTATCAAAATCTTAAAGAAAATTTTGGCAATTTGCGCCAAACGAAAGAGAACTTTACGTGTTCATGTCGAAAAAAAGAAACGCTTCCGACAGCTCTCTCAGACCGTCGTACTCTCCGTACGTTTCTCGTCGCTCCGCCGGCCCACAGGGCTCCCGACCCATATCATTGGTATATTTCCTTGGCGTCCGAGGAGAAGACGGTTAAGACTTTCACGCTCTTGTTTTTCGGTCGTCGAAGAAGCGGGAAAATCTCGAGCTCTGATTGGATGCAACGGCACGAACGTCACCATGGGGTCGTGCAGTCACTGCCGTTAGCTCCCGTGGTGCCAGAACTTAACTTGGCTTGTTTGTTTAGCTATTTTTAGATTAGTAGTTAGGAATTTTATTCACACTTCAGAGGTGTTGCCAAGATTAATTTAAGAATTTCACTGATTTAAATAGATTTTTTATATTTTATAAAAAATAAGAAAGAAATGTTATTCTACCTAGGGCTATGGCAATGTTGTCAGATGTATTTCTGCAACAATATTCTTGTTAAAATAGTCTTTTTTATGTCGTTTAAAAACCGTATGGAGGGGTCCGTCCTAACATTAAACAAAAATAGAGTTATATATATTTTTGCGTCTTGCTTTTTATTAGACACAGTGTTATATAATAAAATCATGTTTTAGGTTCACAAAAACTTGAACTTCCAACTACCATTCTTTGGATTTAGATTTAATTATACCAGAGTCTCTCTCAATGGTTATTTGGAATTTAGCGACCCTCCCCCAAACTGGGATGGATACCCGCTGGTATTTCCTGTTAGAGGATGGCCCAAGAAGAACGATCCTTCTTTTATTGGTATTTTTTACAGCATGTGTAAAATTGGTAAGTGTTTTAATATTAATTACTTATATCATTAATGAACATACAGAGTTTCCCATAATAGACTACCTATTTTGATATTGAAATAAATTTTTTATGAGTTAAGTCAGTACGTTTTTTTTATATTATTATCTTCTATGGCCTTTGGGATTCGAATCAACATATTTTTAATCGAGTAGGCACCTGTCACAATACTAGAAAACATTGATTTTGGTAAAAGGTCATTTTTCTAATAAAGCATCATTAGATTTGAACACAATTTAATGTTTAGTTTTAATTCTCATGGATTATTCAGTTCAACAACGAGTTTTTTTGCGTCAAAAAAAAGTAACTTAATAGAAGAAGATGAAGCGACAGTACATACCACTAAAAACCCTAAAAAAAGTTCTGCGAAAAGTTTTTATTGGCCGACTCATTTCACTACTTGAGTATTTTAATTGGCTTTTAAGGTCCCCGGACTTAACTGCACAAGACTTTTTTCTGTGGGGCTATTTAAAGTCAAAGGTTTTTGCAACTTGTCCAGAAAACATCCAAGATCTTAAAGTCAGAATTCTTGAAGAGGTCCGGTAAATAGATCAGGTTTTACTTCATCGTGTCATGAATCATTTCTTGTCAAATCTTAAAAAGTGCATTGAAATTTAGGGCACTTACTTAAAAGACGTAATTTTTAAAAGTTTGGATAAGTCGTATGTTATAGTAAATCCCAAAGAGTGAATTGTAGTGAAGTGTACTAAAATGTTAATTTTATTAAGTTTTAACAAATTAACTGAGCAATTAAAATGGGTAGTCTATTATGGGAAACTCTGTATTAATATTGGAGAATTAAAATTTAACAAATATTTTTTATAATTAGAAAAAAGTATACTTAAACTAAGAAGTTGTTTACTTTAAGAAAAGTGTAAAATAAATAATTTGTTACATTTCCTTTTTTGTTAATTATATCAATAGTGTCCAACCGAAGGTTCGGCTTTGGCCACGACGCATATTTGATCTTCGTCTATACATTCGGTTTCGGCCAAAAAAGGCGAAGGATTTGTCCAAGCCAAAGTAAAATTTTTGCATTGGTAATTTTATTATTTTATTTTTATAATTTTATAATTTTAATATATTATGTAATTTTAATATTTTATGCGACTCAGTAAGTCTCGGTCGCGAATTTTCGCTCGCCGTGCTAGGTTCACAAGCATTTTTAACAATGTTCTCCAAACTTATATGAAAATGTGATATATACAATTTGTAGCTTTTAATCTCAACTTTAAAAAGCCGTTTTAAAAATTCAATTCGGACCATTTGCCTAATATTTACGGCACTTGCAAGATAAGGGCCTAATTTGTTTATAGTGCGATTAAATAAAAACTATTAATGTGACAATTTTCATCTTTCGGCAGCTTAAAGTATATGTTATTGACTATCATTTCCCAAAAAATCAGCCCATAATATTGAAAATTAACGGAGATACGAATTTTTGAAAAAAGGTCTGTTTTAAGCGTTTTTCCGGTTTTTCTCGGTGAAAAATGGTGTGATTGGGACTTTTCAAAAACCATTTTGTAGGTTTTTGACTTCCCTACAAACGGTCTTTTAAAAGTAAAGTGATAGAGCCAGTACCTTTTGTTATATTAAAAAAAACGAAAAAGGCTTTTCTTAACTAATTATTGTTTAAAAAAATTACCTGAAAAAAAAATTGGTTGGATTTTTGATTTTAGTAATTTACAGACTGTTTCGGAAATCATGGCGCAGTCAGATATCTGTCAACATTAATTACAAAAATGACCTTTTTTTGCTTTTTTTGCAATGGACTAACTTGCCATTCTGTTTTTTTGCCAATCCATTGTAAATATGTAAATAAAGATATTTGGACTTATTATAAATATTATAAAATGGCCCAAATTGATGATGGGCGAAAAAAGGCCGAATTTTACCCACCTCCTTTATTGGCACTTGCTTAAGAAACCTGCCTCATTTTGTATTTATCTTTTTTTTAGGAAACTTACGAGACGAAGACCAAGATCGGCGTAAACCAGGAGTGTACTTTAGACTTGAAAGAGATCTAATGTCGAGAACTGACCAGTTAGGTGCCGAAATAAGAGAAAGGCTAAAGTGGGACATACGACAAGGAGTCATTGGTTCCGAGACGTTTGACCCGAAACACGCTATCATTGTTACCTGGAAAAATGTGTCTTTTAATGGTGGATTTGCTAATGCGGTCTATCAGGTTGGTTAATTGTTATTTACCCCACATATACAAAAAGTAATACCTTTATACACGTGTTAGATAAAAGTGTTTTAAAATTTATTTAAAAAAATATTTGTTTCTAAATAAAAGCAAATGGGTTTGAAAATGGAAATTATTTTAGTTTTATTATAAAATAAATGAATATGTTCACAAATTGAATAAAACATATTTTTCATTTCTTTTAAAATTATACTTTTTATTGTTTTTTTTTTAATTGTTATTATAAAGAAACATAGTGTTTAAAATTAATTTATGTCCATCTATTTCAGTAACTAGTTATTTACCATATTACCATTAAGGGGGTATTCTGTTCTAGAAGCCCAAATTTCGGGCCTTTTTTGACGGTCGATTAAAAAGTAACCAATTAATATTTTGGCCATCTATTTTTTAACATTCATTTATTTATATTTTAAAAATTTACAAAAAAAATCCACAAAAAAACACATTTCACAAAGTTATACGCTGTTAAAGTAAAAGTCACGATTCCCTCTCTTCTGGTTATCTGAAAAATAAAAAAATGGTATATATATATTCTTTATCAATACAACTGTCATTATGTACTAAGAAAGGAACTAAAAAAAAATTTTTAAAAACTTGTAAAATGGCGGTTTCTCAAAGAAAAAAAAAGGTTTTTTTTTCAGTTATTTTTTAACTTTTTCGAATTTTTAAGAATGGTAAAAATTGAAAATTTTAATTTTTTGTTGGCTTCTACTATAGAGGGATATATAAAGAACATTCATGCTTACTTTCAAAAAAATTGGTCAATTAGAATGGGATTTTGTGACAAACGTTTCGAAAAAAGTGGTTTCGAGAAAAATGCGTTTAAAGTTTTAAGTTAAGTTTCAGGTAGTCTAACAGATAGAACAATACATGTAAGTTACGTTTCTTTATTCAGCGATTCCGGCTGCATATATCGAGCCTTCTTCTACCTTAAATTGAATATTTAATTAATTTTTCTCCGAAATACGAGCACTTCTTTCTTCTTTTGGAGCACTTGCTACTTTTAAAATAATTTGAATTTCAAAAAATCCTTTTAATAGTCCGTATATTACTATGAACAATAGTTAATTCAAAGCCGCCCTGCTGCCTCAGCTCAGAGGTTGAACCCTCATATTGCATTCTTTCCACCTTTAAAAAAAAATCATGAAAAATCTTTTTTTTTTATATATAACTCGAAATATATTGTTTTTAGAGAAAAAAGGAATATAATTAAAATTGATGGTCTAAAAAAACTACGTCAGATTTTTTTTTATATTTTTTTTGTAGCCCCTTTAGTTTTTGAGATAATAACTATTTGAATTTAAAATATAAACGCAAATATCTCAAAAAGTAAAACAAAAAACACAAAAAATGTAATAAACAAAAAATATGCCTTTTAGTAAGCTCTATACAGGGTGAGTCAACGATAGAGTAAAGTTCATTATTTCATTGGTTTCAAAAGTTATGAGAAAATAGTAAATACAAAAGATGTAAAGATTCTTAGGATGCACAATTTAAAATTATTTTAAAGTATACAGGGTGGCTCAAAAAAGCGTGACGAATAAAACATACATTTTTTAAAATGAAATACCCTATTTTTAAATTTTGTTTTGAATTCCTTTTAAAATTCTTCAACTTTTTTATTAATAATAATGCATACCTAAACCTAATAGTTTTTCCAATATTTCAATTTTTCTAAAAGAAAATAATTTTCACGCTTGCAAAAAAATTACGATAGCGCCACTTATTTTGAAGGTAGATCACTCATATTTGATATTAGCGTTATTCGAAGATATAAAAGATATATGCAACGGAATTTTAATTAGATGCTACAGGGT
Organism: Listronotus oregonensis; assembly: GCA_019359885.1. Classification (NCBI taxonomy): domain Eukaryota; kingdom Metazoa; phylum Arthropoda; class Insecta; order Coleoptera; family Curculionidae; genus Listronotus; species Listronotus oregonensis. Next base: position 80,418 of record JAHBCN010004824.1, on the reverse strand, counting down.
GTTCAAAATAAACGAATATATTTGGTTCATTTTAAATTGAAAAATCTCGATTTTTTAAATGGCGCACCATATATTTATTATTTTTTTCTGAAAGATCTTACAAAAAACCACAACTTTTATTAAGTATGTCATATACCTATTTTTTAAAACTTTGCGATTTATTTTAACTTTTTCCAATATTTACCCTTCTTTCTGTCTAAGACTATTGCTATAACATTAGTTGGCCATTTTTAAATTTTAAATTCACAGAAAAAGTAAATAATAATAAATACTATTACTACAAATTAACTTATTTTTAATTATTTTATGGCGCAATAAATGTTCAAAAATATGCCCTTCTACTTGGATACACATGTTTAGTCTTTTTCGTATATTTTCTTGGACGTTCCTTAGCATAAACGGTGTTATTCTCCTGCACGGTCCCGAATCCTATTTTCCATATCTTCTGGTGTTGTAGGGGGATTCACATAAACACGATCTTTAACATATCCCCACAAAAAGAAATCTAGTGGTGTTAAGTCACATGATCGAGGGGGCCATCCAATGAATCCACCTCTACCGATCCATTTCTGTGGGTAATAATTATTTAAAAATTCTCGAACTTCTCGATGGTAATGCGGAGGAGCTCCATCTTGCTGAAACCACATTTGTTGGATCTCAATGTTATCAAATTCTTGAAGAAGTTGAGGTAAATCATTCTGCAAAAAGTTTAAATATCTAGGCCCGTTAACTGTTTCGCGAAAAAATATGGTCCAATAACATTAAAGTGTTTTATTCCACACCACACATTAAGTGACCAATGGTTTTGGTTTTGCACTTCCCGTACCCAGACTGGATTAACTGTTGAATAATAGTGCATGTTATGACGATTAACTGCACCATTACTGCGAAAAGTAGCTTCATCGGAAAACATTATTTTAGACAAAAAATTTGGATCGGCCTCTACTGCTTCATTTATAACGGTGCAGAAGTTTACCCTTTGTTCAAAATCGCGGTCTAGAAGTTCTTGGTGTAGTTCCATGTGGAAGGGATGATATTTGTGTTTTCTAGTGGTGCGGTTAACGGTAGATTGGGATGTATCACATAAGCTAGCTACTTGACGGCTACTGACCTGGGGATTATCTTGAACTTGAAGTAAAATTTCCAATTCTTTTTCCTCATTGGTAGCATTCCGGTTTACCACTTTCCGTTTTTCATATTCAATACTACCACTAGCATTAAACCGTTCCATTAAACATTGAAGAGATTGCCTAGTCGGTACACGTCTATTAGGGTACTTCGCCTTGTAAAGTCTTACTGCCAACAAAGAATTTCTTTGCGCCTCACCCAGTATATAAATAATATCAATTAATTCAGCTTTAGGAAAATCCATACTTTTTTTTTTTTTTTTAATTTACTGACACCACAATAAATTTTATGAATTTATTTACTCAGATGTCAGGTTAAAATTTGACAATGTCATTTTGTCATGGCCAACTAATGTTATAGCAATAGTCTTAGACAGAAAGAAAGGTAAATATTGGAAAAGTTAAAATAAATCGCAAAGTATTAAAAATAGGTATATGACATTAAAAGTTGTGGGTTTTTGTAAGATCTTTCAGAAAAAATAATAATATATATGGTGCACCATTTAAAAAAATCGAGATTTTTCAATTTAAAATGATTCAAATATATTCGTTTATTTTGAACACCCTGTAGCATCTAATTAAAATTCCGTTGCATATATCTTTTACGTCATCTTCGAATAACGCTAATATCAAATATGAGTGATCTACCTTCAAAAATAATGGCGCTATCGTAATTTTTTTGCAAGTGTGAAAATTATTTTCTTTTTAGTAAAATTGAAATATTGGAAAAACTATTAGGATTAGGTATGCATTATTATTAATAAAAAAGTTGAAGAATTTTAAAAGGAATTCAAAACAAAATTTAAAAATAGGGTGTTTCATTTAAAAAAATGTATGTTTTATTCGTCACGCTTTTTTGAGCCACCCTGTATACTTTAAAATAATTTTAAATTGTGCATCCTAAGAATCTTTACATCTTTTATATTTACTATTTTCTCATAACTTTTGAAACCAATGAAATAATGAACTTTACTCTATCGTTGACTCACCCTGTACAAAAGGTTATATACAGGGTGTCCGGAAATACCGTTCGAATACTTCTAGGCGTGATTCTACATGTAAAATTATGAAGAAAAGTTCATATGAACATAGGTCCGCTAATGCGTCATAAGCTTGCTATGGTGATTCAAAGATGGCACCTTGATATGTGGTTTTATTTTATATTTCTGGAACCGTTTCAGATAGCCATCTGAATTTTGGCATATGAATTTCTTTTAGTAGTAGGCAATTTTCAGTGTTTTTATTAAACGATTATTTTAATCAGGGGCGTACCGACAGGGGAGGTCTCGGTTTAATTTATTCACATTTTTATTAAACGTCATATTTTTGCAGTTTTATTAAGAAATTATGATTCCGCGGAATAAATGACGTAAAAAGGTATTCTTGTAGAAAACCTGTCAGGCTAGCCGTTTTCGAGAAAACACTCCTCAAAGAAAATAATGCATGCATGGTCGCTCAATAATAATAAAAATTGCTACATCAAAGTGGGTTTATGTCGGTGGTAAGTTGAAATAAAGTAAAAAATTAAGTTTATTTATTTAGTTACATAAATAAGAAGACAAATATGCAGTAGGTATTGTTTAATAGTAATAAAAAAGGAACGGTAAATGAAAAACAAATTTATAATATGAAAAAAAAAAAAACAAGGAACAATACAGAAACAAATAATACTACTGACTTAAATCAAACATGAGTCTTGCTTCTTTAGTTACAGCAAGTGTTGGAAGTGATGTCCATTCATTTCAATACAACTAGCTAAACGATTTCTCATTGAACGTTTAACTCGTTGAAACACACCTTGCTTGTTCCGTATTTCTTGGCAACAATGAATGACTCTGTGTTCTAGTTGTTGTATACTTTCAATAGGCACTGAATAAACCAAGTGTTTTAAATAACCCCAGAGAAAATAGTCTAACGGATTAAGATCCGGCGAACGGGGAGGCCAAGCTACTGGTCCACCTCGTCCAATCCACCGATCTGGATAAGTCTGATTTAGATATTGTCGCACTAATAAACTAAAGTGGGCTGGAGCCCCATCGGCATAAAAAATGTTTCTAATCTTAATCCACAAGGCAAATCTTCAAGCAAAACTGGCAAAGTGTTTTGTAGAAAATGTAAGTATGCGGGACCATCTAAACGCTGCGGCATAACGTATGGCCCTAGTAATCTATTTCCTATAATACCTGCCCAAACATTAATGGAAAACTTATCTTGAAACCGAGCTTCGAAAAACGCGTGAGGATTTTCATCTGACCAAATATGATTGTTATGAAAATTTACCACTCCTTCACGCGTAAAGCCTGCCTCGTCTGTAAATAAGACTTTATCAAGGAAATGACGGTCCTGATGGCATTTCATCTGCATCCACTGACAAAACTCCACTCTAGGCATGAAATCTTGAGGTTTTAGCGCTTGAACTCTTTGCAAATGGTATGGATACAAAAGTTCCTCGTGTAAAATTTCCCATACAACGCTTTTCGGAATATTCGTTCGTGCTGAAATTCTTCTGGTGCTACTACCTGGATTAGCTTCAATCTGTTGTAGAACAATTTCCTCTGCCTGCGGCGTTCGCGTAGTACGATTTCGTCCACAATCTCTCTTATTTGGCGTAAAATTACCAGTTTCTCTTAACCTCTGATGTAAACTGCTGAACAGTTTATCAGAAGGGAAGCGGGCGACTTGGAAAAGTTTCTTGGTACAACCTCCGAGCTTCCACCGCACAACCGTTTGCTCTGCCGTACATGAAGTGCATGTCGGCCATTTCAGCAAAAGAGTATTCCGGCATTTTTAAAGACGAGAACAGTGACTTTTTCAATTACACTGTTATTAACAATAATAATCAAATAAACTTTATTTTTAAACCTTACGTCAAATTCGTTTACCGTAACCAGGGTAACTAGACCTTTTTTCATTGTCAACTTAGCACTGACATAAGCCTACTTTGATGTAGCAATTTTTATTATTATTGAGCGACCATGCATGCATTATTTTCTTTGAGGAGTGTTTTCTCGAAAACGGCTAGCCTGACAGGTTTTCTACAAGAATACCTTTTTACGTCATTTATTCCGCGGAATCATAATTTCTTAATAAAACTGCAAAAATATGACGTTTAATAAAAATGTGAATAAATTAAACCGAGACCTCCCTTGTCGGTACGCCCCTGATTAAAATAATCGTTTAATAAAAACACTGAAAATTGCCTACTACTAAAAGAAATTCATATGCCAAAATTCAGATGGCTATCTGAAACGGTTCCAGAAATATAAAATAAAACCACATATCACGGTGCCATCTTTGAATCACCATAGCAAGCTTATGACGCATTTGCGGACCTATGTTCATATGAACTTTTCTTCATAATTTTACATGTAGAATCACGCCTAGAAGTATTCGAACGGTATTTCCGGACACCCTGTATGCAATTTAAATAAAATTAGTAATAAAGGAGTTTAAGCAAAAAAAGTGATTTTGGCCATTAAAAATTTCGCTAATAAGAATATTTTCTTGGTACAAGTAAGTATACGAGCTTCGATCCATCTAAAAATTAATTCAAAAGTTTTGGGATATAACCGGGTGGCACGGATATTTTATTTAATATTTTTTTTCGCTCCAATAACTGTACCCATTCCGATCGATCCACTTGAAACTTTAACTAAAATAAAATTTAAACTTTATTTAATTGAAAAAAAAAAAATTAGTGCCTCCTTTATCTGGGTGTTATATACCTGGAAGGACGCTTAACGAGTATATCGATAATAAAAATATTTAAACGATGAGCTATACCCATAGTAGCATAGAAGATCGAGAAATGTCAAGCGTCGGCAGGTTTATAACATCAAGATAGAAGAGGCACTTATTATTATTATTTTTTAATTGAATAAAGTTTAAATTTTCTTTTAGTAAAAGTTTCAAGTAGATCGGAATGGGTACAGTTATTGGACCAAAAATATTATATAAAATATCCATCCCCCATTGCCTCGAGGCAAATGTATTTGTTTTATTCAATGAATAGAATATTTTAAAATAATTTTCAGATGGATCGGAGCTGGTATACTTACTTGAAGTTAAAGAAAATATTCTTATTAGCGAAATTTTTAATGGCCAAAATCACTTTTTTTGCTTAAACTCCTTTATTACTAATTTTATTAAAAATGTGTTTATAACCTTTTTTATAGAAATTACTAACAGACATATTTTTTGTTGATTACATTTTTTGTAACTCTTTTAGTTTTAGAGATATTTGTGGTTAGTTGTGGTTTTTCAAAAACTAAAGGGGCTACAAAAAATTTCATATAAAAAACTTACGTAGTTTTATTAAGCCATTAATTTTGATAATATACCATTTTTTCGTAAAATCAATAGTTTCCGAGTTATATTAAAAAAAAAAAACGATTTTTCACGATTTTTTTAAGGTAAAAAAATTGCTATTTGAACCCGCTAAGTTGAGGCAGCAGTGCGGCTTTAAATTAACTATTGTTCATAGTAATATAAAAAAATGTTTCATACGTATCTCTTATTGGCTTGATTTTTTGCGGTGGCCTCCCGGACTATAAGGAGATACTCTTGAATATCGAAACTATCCCCCTTAAGTTCCTAGTTTAAAAAATAAGTGTTTGATACATAGTAAGTGTAAGGAAAAGTAAAACACTTTAAGAAAGTGTTATTAAGTATTTTTTTTACTTTTAGACCAATACGTTCCAAATGGTTCTTGCCACTGACGAAGTGTACACTTACGCCATGTTTAACTACCTTAACCTTGCGTGGACCACTCATACAGAAGCTGGTGGAGACACGAGAAAAGGAGAGGGAGGTGTTCCAGCTTTCGTTGGATTTAATGCAGGTAAACAATATTAACAGCCGTATCTACTAAAACCAAGTCTATTTGCCATTGCTATGTATTACAACAACTAATATAATTTTGACAGGATATGTTAATTAAAAAAAAACTTAGAAAAAAAGCTTTGCCCTTGTGTTAGTAAATACATTTTATTATCCCTGAAATTTTAAATATTTTACACGTTTAAATGTTAAAAAAATACTGTCAGATTAAATTTATAAAACTGTTTTAAATTTGATCCATCAGAGTGAATATGAATGTTTATTTCAATTTTTCTCGTATAGAATATCATAATTGAAAATTTTTTGTCATAATATAATTTCGTAAGAGAAAAAAATTTGTCCCCAAAATATGTTGATTGCTGTCGGTAATTGAATTAAAATAATTGAAAAATTGTATTCAATTATTTCTCAGTAATTGGATTACTTTAATTTAATTACTTTTTGGAAAAGGAAATTGTATTTGCATTATTAATTGATAGGATAAAATAATCGTAATTGGTAATTTATTTTTACAAACCCCAAGTAATTCAATTTCTTGAAAAGTAATTCGATTACTTATAAAGTATTTGAATTACTACGAAAAATTCAATTACCTTTCTTTATGGAAAAACTTCCGGAATTTAAGCCAGCCAGAAAGAACATCCTGAAACATGGCGGGCCGCTTTGAATTCGGCGAACGCCGCCTCTGGGCCGATTTAGTATTTTCGATTGATGCTTACCGCCCCCTTTTTATACTTTTTTTTGTGAAAAATGAAATAACCATAAAAGCAACAAACTTGAATAAAACAAGACAAACATATTATGCCTATAAAATTATTTCTTGAATGATATTCGACAAGACTATTTCACGAGAAAACAGGCCAAATTTTAGCTAAAAGCACAGTGTTTTTTGTTATACTTGTCAGACTCACAATAGTGTTTTTCTTTCTTACAAAATTTTGTCGCTGAGAAACCATCATGTTGGTTTTCTCCAAGTCAGTGCAGGTAAGAATTTTGCCAGTAAATACAGGTCGTTGCTACGACATTTTGCCAGTGTAAAACACTCTAGTGAAAAAAGTAAAAAATGCAATAAACACATAACCTTGAAAGTATATAAAGTTTCTTTAAAATTAAAATGATTTCAAATTAAATAAAAACAACTACATTTATTCTGAAAACTTTCTTCAGAATTTATAACATAATTTCAAATGAAAAAGTCAAACTTATCCGTTACTTATTATGGAATATTATTTTATTTATTCATAAAAAATCAAGTAATATACACAAACAATTTTTGGAAATAGAGCTTTTATAAATACATATACGTTTTACTTAAAAAATACTTTTGTATCAAAAAAAAAAAAAAATGATAACAAGTCATTTTCTGCTTTAAAAATTTCTATGTGGAAGTGTTTAGATTGTATTTATTATTAAATATCTTCAAAAATATTAGGAACTTCTAAAATTTTATCTAAAATATATCTACGGGGTTCCAATGCTCTGAAGTTGTTTCAGTTCGACACTTTATTACATTCATGGAATTTATAAAAGTTAAATATATTGTTAATTTTTAGGAAATGGTACTAGAACCTGGGAATACAGCCCTTACAGTCAAGCATCAGTAATCAGAGATCTCACAGGTAGAGGTTATGCTAACGGCTTTCCTGGAAGACATTTGTTCAGAATTGACGAAAATATTCTTGTTGGGACTTGTAATAAAGATATAGGTAAGTTATACATAGTGGTGCAAAAGACTGTTACCTTTTTTTCTTTCGTAATACTAAATTATATTTTTAGCATAAACCTAAACCGATAAAGTTACTGATTAAGCAACTTGTGTCTATGTTTTAGTTTTATGTAAAAAAGGTCTTTTGCAATAATTAAAATTGACAGATAAACCAAGCCTTATCTATTTTTTGTTTGTGTTCAAATAATTATAGTCCCGGAAATGAAGCAAAAAATTGCAAAACCTTGCAATTTTTGTGTCTCTCATCGATTTGTATAAATATTTGGAATTAGGCGCTTCTAACCCCCTACTAAATTCTATTTCATGGTGATGTGCGCTGTTTGTTTTTTAAGGGTGAAAACTACCCCCAATTATCAAAACTTATGGAATAACATTTTAAACCTTAAGATGGGTAAAATATGGTTTGTATTAGTTGATTAATGATTGTTTAATGCTTTAGAATACAATTTTTAAATATTTCAGCTCTTAAAAATCAACCCTTGTTAGAGCTCAAGTAAAAAAAAAAATATTTACCCTAAAAAAATTATTAATTTACCATAGTGATTTAATTTTAGAATGCTGTTGCTTAAAATATGTACTAATTTTATTTCGCAATATTCGACCCTTATAAATCAACCTTTATTATAGCTTAATTAAAAAAAAATTATCCCCAAAAATTAATAGCTTGACAGATTTAATAATTAAAAATATTACTGCCTGAAATATTGCAAATTTTGAATCCTTTAAAACCACCCCTTACAACATTGCAATTCTTATAAACCAATATAATAGATATAAATAGGAAAAGAAAGTAAAATTGCATACAAAAATTATACCGGTAAAAGTATAAAGTATACCGGTTTTATAGAATATTATGCTCCAAAGTAAATAGAGGCTTTAAACGGCCATATCTGGCCAAACATTTATTGTACAGAAAAATATATGTAATGAAAAGTCTTTTTTATCAAAAAGCTATAATTCGGTACCCTAGCATTTTTTTCGTATCTCCAGTATTGTTAAAGTTATTTTGAAGAAAATGGCTATTTTTACGAAATTGCGGAAAATCATTTTTCTCTTTAGGCTCCAATTTTTCTAAAATTAAGCATTTTAATTTGGTTAACCTTCTAGAATGTATTAATAATACATATATAAAAAAAAATCGCAGAAGAGTACAGATCTATTTTAATTAAGAGGGGAGTTAGCAATTTTCATGCTAAAAACTTTTTTTTTGTTTTTAAAAGAAAGGTTTTATTATATACTTTAAAAAAGATCTTATATGTTTTCCTTGAAAAATGCAAACTTTTTCCGCTATTTGACTTTGAATCCTTTAAATTTAACATTTGACGAACAAAAGCTAACCATTAAGAAGCCGTAGCTCGGTCTGTATTGGTTGTAGAGAAATTATAAAATAACTTTTTTTTCTAGTTTTTATATAAGCTACAATTTTGCTCTCTACAGTTTTTTTGATAAAATGCATATTTCTAGAGTTATTCGTGGAAACCCCCTTAAAAACGTCGATTTTTTCGTCGAAAAATTTTAACTTTCAATCGCGAATAACTCGAAAAATATTAGTTTTACGAATAAAATATATGGAACATTTTTTACTTAAAATTACTTTTTTTATCGATTTCTGTAGTTAAAATATAATAAAAAATTTCCACCCCCAAATGGGGGGGGGCAACCACCCCCAGGATAACAGCACACCTCGGCATGATATAAACTTTGATCCTTGGGCTATTCCCTACCCTCTGTGAAAATTTCAGGTAAATCCATGCAGGACAAAAAATTCCTATCCAAAAATTCCTCATCTCCTGTGCTATAAAGGGCTGGAAAAAGTCGTGCAAAAATCCATAAATTTATTTACGAAATTTTTTGGTTTTTACATTTTTTCCACGACCAATGCTTACAAAGTTGTGAGCGATTAAACTAAAAAAAAATGTTTTTTCGATTTTTTTTTTCACATTTCTCGATTTTTGTTATATACATTTTTTAGAGTCCAGCAATCATGCCGTAAATCCAACAACTCTGGTTTCTGACAGATAAGGTTTGGCCTATTTTAATTAAAATGATCTTTATGTCCCTACTTGCTATTTCTAAGTATATCTTAGCTTTGAATTGTGACCTAAATTTTAATATTTTAATACAGATGGCGCCAATTTACCCCTTATGTTCGCTCCTGAATCGGGAAACATGCTGGGAGGTACCGTAGTTAACATCACCGGACCATGCTTCAACCCTACCGACCAAGTTATTTGCAAATTTGACGTGGCCGATGTGGTTTATGGAGTGGTAGTTAGTAGGAACAGAGCTATTTGTGTTCAACCGCCTTTGATGGTCGAAGGTTATGTAAGATTTGAGATTGCCATTGGACCTGGTGTATATAAGTGGAAAGGAAGGTACTATGTTGGTAAGTACTGTTTCAAATGCTATATTAATTATTATGATTAAAATGATATTTAAAAGGACATACATTTTTTTCTTTATTACCTTAGAAATCTGGTATTTCCCGAAAAAAAAAATATGTTTTACGTTTTTTTAATTTCCTCTTAGAAACCCCTGCCAGTGCAGCTCAGAAGATCTATTTCAAAGATATGAGAGTACACGAGAAATCACCTAGTGAAATAAAAATTACCTGGGAAAAATACAATTTGACCACCAATGAAAATGCCAACATTCAAATCTCGTTATGGGGATATCGAGAAACCACTATTCGTCCATCATTTCTTTATATTACAAGTAAGTATTAAAATCTTTTTAAAAATATTAGTATTGCGGACACTAGGAAATTATGACAAAAATTTCTACATACAAATTATACAAACACGAATTTAGTATTTTTATTACATTTAGTTATGGAATTAACATAGGAAAGTGGAGAAAATGTAAGGTAAATGTGTTTGTAGTACAGGGTTGTTCATTTTTAAGTAAACAGGGCTTTATTTTTGAACTTTTCTGTACTTTTTTAAAAAACCAATATGGCTATATTTAGTGTATTTCTTTTCGTAGAATTCAATAATCTAATCAGAAATACATTTGAAACAAAAACAAAAGAGTTACAGCACGAGTGACGTATTTTTTAAATGGAATACCCCGTATATTTTTATATCAATAGAGATTTTCACGAGGAATTCGGTGATATAGGGGTTGCTGGGTTTATTTCCTGCGGTTCTGCTGCAGTTGTCTAAAAACTGCATGATACTATAAGGATAGTTTCACCTGGAAAAACCTGGCTGCCACAGGTCACAGGTGCTAAATTTGTCAAAGTCAAGAATTTCAAAAATAGGAGGTTTTCATCAGAAGAACGGCTTCAAATTATAACCCTCTATTATAAATGTGGAAAATTTCCACCGAAATATATCAGTAAAAACGATTTTAAAACTGAAGGTCTTATTCGAAGAAACAAAATCGTTACATATTAGAAAAAGGACTACAATGAGAAAAAGAAACCGGGAACGAGCTATTCTAAATTATTTTACTTTGTATCCCCTGAAGTCAATTACTGACGCAGTTAGAGACTTGACGTATGGCCCTGCAAGAAGAAAAGTAACCTATGCGACGCTTCAGAGAACACTGAAATATTTTAAGCATCTTCCATATCATCTTCTTCCAGTGCAGCATTTAACACGTGAACAAAAGGAACTTTGCTTTCAATTTGTTTCCCAAATTTTAATCCATGAACAAGATAACAATCCTACCCTGTTTCAAACGATTCTTTGGACGGATGAAGCTACGTTCACTACATCGGGAATGTTTAACCGACGCAATACGCACAGCTGGGCAAAACAAAATCCCAGGAAATTTCAAGAGATTAAATACCAAGGGAGGTCTTCTCTTCATGTCTGGTGTGGTGTGCTTAACAATAGAATTGTCGGGCCAATATTCTATGAGGGATCCTTAACTGAAGAAAGATATCTTAATCTTCTTGTAAACGATATTGAGGACATTTTAGAAGAATTGCCACTCAAAACGTATCGCAAGATAATTTGGCAACAAGACGGAGCTCCACCCCATGCTGTTTGTCAAGTTGTGCAGTGTCTCAATCGCCGATACAATCAGTGGATTGGACGTTATGGCACTATTAGATGGCCACCTAATAGTCCAGATATTATAATTTTGGACACTTTTTATGGGGTCACTTGAAGAATGTCGTTTACCAAAATGGGAACACAAACACGGAAGAAATGAGAGAGAAAAAATTGTAAATGAAATTAATCGTCTTAACCAAGAACCTCAAATAACATCGGCGAGCTTAGAAAGGCTAAGGAGGGGTTATAGATCATGTTTCGAAAATAACGGGGGTCATCTAGAACATTTAAATTATTAGTAATATTATAATTTTTTTGTAGTGTTCTTATTACCACCATATTTTACCTAGTATTGTATTTTTTTCCGTTTATTGTAATTTTGCTGCTTGGTTTAGAATATAATATAATATAATTTGATGCCGTTCTTCTGATGAAAACCTCATTATAAAACTACTTCAAAATTAATAAACGTATTTTTAAAATTCTTGACTTTGACAAATAAGCACCTGTGACCTGTGGCAGCCAGGTTTTTTCAGGTGAAGCTTTCCTTATAGTATAATGTAGTTTTTAGACAATTGCAGCAGAACCGCAGGAAATAAACCCAGAAACCCCTATATCACCGAATTCCTCGTAAAAATCTCTATCTATTGATATAAAAATATACTCGTGCTGTAACTATTTTGTTTTTGTTTTAAGTGTTTTTCTGATTAGATTATTGAATTCTACGGAAAAAAATACACGAAATGGCTATATTCGTTTTTTTAAAAAAGTACAGGGAAGTTCAAAAATAAAGCCCTGTTTGCTTTAAAATGAATAACCCTATACAAATGTTAATATAATTTATAACTGTAACCTTACCGATAGTCTGAAGTCCGAGGCAAACAGTTAATAGTTGGGGGTTTGCGCTACACTAAGTGGGAGGTAAGCCCGTACCAAATTAAAATTGTGCTTTATACTGGATTTTAATGTTTTGCGAAATTTTAATAAAGGAAGAATTGGGATTTAGGAAAGTAATGTTTTTTTGAAACATAAAAAAATTGTTACCTGAAAATCAAATTTCATGGCTAATTGATGAAACCAACAAATGTATCGATATCGCGTGATAATGATAAAGCTTACAGTTTTTTGCATTTTGTGATATAACTATTAAAATTGGACATGGGGTGTGCTACATCAGATATGTTTAGAATTTCAATTTATTTGCATTCTCACATCTCAAATAAAAAATAGGGTACTTATTTAAATTAAGTTAATGGGGGGTTACATTTATAACCTACATCCTGTACATTGTCACTTAGTGCGGTCCTGCAATTGTAGTGTAAAGTTGCCACTATATCTGAACTGGTAATCTACTTTAGATCAAGTTTTACCATTTTAAAGAGAAAAAATATCTGTTTTTAGGTTATCGAGTGCGACAAACCTTTTATGTTTTTTTTTGTATTTTACATTTGTTATACGTAAATATGTTTTTAGATATTGCCGAAAATGTCCAGAATACCGGAGAATACACCATTGTACCTTCGCAGTATAGAAACAGAGAAAACACGTTTTTAACCGATATCAAATTTGGTTTTATTCAAATCAACTTGACGGAATCTATTCCAGTTCAATCTGAGTATGGTACTACCTCCCAAACTGTTTCTATTAATCCTGTCGTGTGGAGTAGGTAAGATACATTTTTACTAAAGAAATGGTAATAAAGCTAATAATAACTATTTTCTTTGTGCAACTCCAAACAAGTGATAATTTTTATAGCAAATTGTCGTTTTAGTAATTGTATCTTTGAACTGTCAGAAATCGAAAATGTTCATAAATCGGTCCTAGAGTGAAATTTTGTTGGAAATACCCCCAGAAAATTCCCTGAAAAATTTATATTAAGTAGTCGCTCAAAACGTGTGAAGATTTTCCCTTTTGAAAAAAAAAACGTAAACTTTGATCCTTTTTTTTAAATTTCTATAACGCAGCATTTTGAAAAAATTAGGTGGGTTGGGCGAGACGATAACATAAAATGCTGCTGAGTTATAGAAATTAAAAAAAAAGAATCAAAGTTTACGTGTTTTTTAAATGGAAAATCTTCACACGCTTTGAGCGAGTACTTAATATTAATATTAAGGGCTGAAACTTTTAGGTATTTTTTTAAAGGTATTTCCAACAAAATTTTACGATAAGACCGGAAAAAAAATGGTCGCAAAAAAATCCCCCCAATAGGAAAGAAAGAAAATCATTTATTAAAATTGTTGTCGGTTTACCAAATGTAATAATCTATAAGATATAAGATTTTTTGGGGATCTGCATTCGGACTAATAGATATATCTTGGACATCCATTGTCAATATTTTTTATAATCATTATGCTTCAGCAGGTAATTACCTCCACCCGTCTTCAGGTACTTACCGTACTCACCAGTATTTAACTAAATATAACTGGAGATATTAACTAAAACATAGTAATTAAAACAAATAAAAAAAAAGAAAATCCAAGAAACATTTTCATTCAACCCGCATGATCTTTAAGAATATTTATGTCTTTTTTTTAGACCAATTCCACTAGGTTGGTATTTCGGCTATCAGTGGGAAAGAATGTACGGTTCTAATTGGCCGAAGATTTTATGTGACGAGTGGACTAGAACTGACAGATACCTGAAGAACTTTGCTCACGAATTGCCTCAGTGCCCATGTACTTTGGAACAGGCTTTGGCCGACAAGGGAAAATTTATGCCCGACTTTGATTGCGATAAGGATTCAAATCCCACGTGCTATTACAATAACCAGGCGGTACATTGTGTTAGAACTGGATCACCAACGTACGTATCATTTTATTTTTAGTTTTTTACAATAAACAGACCCGATGCCCTATTTATAGAATATTCTATCGACTTTGCAGCTTGTTATAAATTTGAAAAGTTTCACAGTGCCACTGTGCAATGAACGTCTACGTATTTAATATTCAAAGAAATCACAATACAAACTGTATATGTATAAACGAGTATTTACTATAGGTAAAATAAAATATAAATTTTCTTTTTAAAGCAGTAAAAAAATCATGTTTTGTTTTTTATTTTTTTATATATTTTTTTAAATCCTGGGATTTGTCCTATGTCCTACTAAGCAAGTAAACAGCTTTACCTTTATAGTTAAAATTTTTTGTTTGATAAAGCGACCGAAATTTAACAAGTCGGTTAATAAGTTTGCTGTTAATTCTCCTTCAAAAAAATTACATTTAGCAACATTGATATTCATGGGCTGTATGATGCTTCGATTCAGTCTGCTCAAGGAGTAATGTCGTCAATGAGCCTGTCAGTGCGCCCTTCAATACGTCATAGTCAGTGTAAAACCAGTGTTGGCGAATGTCCATATCTGGAAAACAATTGTAATGACTGCCAGAAATAACAGTAAAATGGCATTCATACTCCTTAAATAAATATAACACATGCAAATAGCAATACCATGTTATTTTCAAAAATGTTAAGATTTATGCCCGGCTCTTTTAACATGGCACAAGTTGGGGCGAACATCTACCCCAGTTTATTTAAAATCAAAACTTATTAAAATATTTTTAATTAAGAAATAGAATAGTGTTGTTGCGAACTAGTCAGTGTTATGTTATTATTATTTATTTTAAACAGTTAGATGTCGTTTCAGATAGATGCTCATGTTAAAATACAACAAACTGATAAATTATTTTTACATTTACTACCATTTATTTTTTATTTTTACAGTCTAGAAGGTTCCGAACAACAATGCTGCTACGACAAGAACCACTATCTTATGTTATCCTACGATCAGCAGTGGGGTTCCAGTCCAAAAAGGTGCCACAATCTCGGTCTCATGCCCTACCAAGAAGCTACCAAAGTACCCACATTGTCCCAATGGTTTAACGATATGGTACCAAAGTACTTGTGCTGTTTGTGGCAAGAGGAACAAGCTGTCGGTTGCGAAACCGTAAGGTTCGAAAGGAGGCCCAGTCAGGACTGTGTTGCATATCAGGCACCAGGTAAGACTTAATAGTCTTTAATATGTTAGAAATTGAAGAAATTTTGTATTTCGCGCAAAATTTATATTAAAAGCAATATCCTAGCAAAGCGCTTTCAATAAAAATCATCATATTCGTCAAGCAGGACATTCGTGGAGCATACATAATATGTAGACAGGACATTGACAAACTTATCAAATTATTAAATTAAACATTAAAAGTAAAATTGTAAATAAATCTCATATTTTTACCTTCAAAAGGGTGATTTTTAATTTTCATTTTGTGTCATAATAGAGTAAAACTGATGGGGTTTTTTTAGTTTATTTTGATTTCTGGGAATATAAATTAAAAGAAAAATTATTTGGCTTTTTCCAGAAAAAGATTTCTATATATTTTTTAAAAAAAATTTTATTTTTTTTTAGATATTTTTGGAGAGCTAGTTGCTCTCGCAATAATAGTAACAAAAAAAAAGAAAAGACATAAAAAGGTTTAATTTTTTATAAAATTTTTTTTTTTTAAGTAATATAATAAAAAAAATTTTTTTTATAAATTATATAAAAATGGAAAATAAACTTACTTGAAAACATTGGCAACCCGTTATAAATATATATGTTATTTTAAATTTATTGGTTAGGGAGGTGTAGCAATAAATTATTTGATTAATTTTTTAAAAAAAATAAGAAACTAAAAATTGTGTTTTATTAACTGACATTGACTTCTGACATGACTTTTTTAAAAAATAGTTACTGGTGAAGGTAAGGGGGGTCCTTTAATATTTAAAAAAAAAAAAAGTTTAAAAAAGTAAACAAAACTTTTAGCCATATAGATAGGTGGTAATTAATGCATAAACGGTTTTTTTATTTTTGGATTATATGGCAAAAATTTTTATAGTCGTATTCTAGTGTCCTTGGGTTGCAAATAATACCGGGAAGAGAAATTATGTGTTTTAATATTTTTTATTTTAATTTGAAAATTTAAAATTACCATCTATTTCTCCATATAGTGTGAAAACTCCCTTTATGACAAGAAACGTCGGCGTGCAGGGCCAAATAGGGGTCTTTTCAAATACGTCCCCTCATTTTCACGCCTGAAATGTAATTGGGGAAAATAAAGCCGCTTTAACTAACCAGAATTAGCCATAACCGCTTTTTAGACAAATTCAAGAGTCCTTAGTCGGTCATGGTTTTTTTTGGTTAGTTGCAGTTAGCCCCTTTATTTTTCCCAATTATATTTCAGACTGAACAGGAATATAAAATTTTTGATGGCCAAAAATTATTAAGTCCGGCAAATGTTAAATTTTATTTTGAATTTGACAATGTGGAAAGAATTTGTTATCAGATATTAGATTTATTTCTAACCTATATTTTTTTAAATTTAAATTAAAAGTTGTTTTTCCCGATTTTCTGCGTATTTTTTCAATAGATTTCTGTTTTGTGTGTCTTTTTTTAAAATAATTATCAATTTATACTTTTTTCCCCCGCCCAGCACCCAACACTCCAAAGCCTTTTAAATTTTTTTGGGGAAAAAAAAAAAAATTAAACAAATTTCTCTTCTCCGGTAATATATTTCTACCAGGGGATTTTAAATGAATTTTTTATTAAAACAATTTAAAAACCCAAAAATAGCAGAAAACCGTATATGCAATTGAAGATAGGTTTTTATAGTTTAATTTGATTTCTGGGAATATAAATTAAAAGAAAAATTTTTGGCTTTTCTTAAAACAAATCAATTTTATTAAGAATTAAACCTTTTTTTGTCTTTTCATGTTTTTTGTTACTATTATTGCGAGAGCAGACTAGCTCTCCATAATAATATCTAAAAAAAAAAATTAATTTTAAAAAAATATAGAAATCTTTTTTCTGGGAAAAGCCAAATAATTTTTTTTTAATAGAGTAAAAAGAAAAAATTAAATTTCGTTTCCATCACAACCTCATTTAATAGAACGTCGATAAAAGTGGTAGAAGCAGGAATCGTATTAATAAGTGTATAGGGTTTTTACAATAAATATACAGTGTGAACCTAATGTTTTAATAATATATATATATATATATATATATATATATATATATATATATATATATATATATATATATATATATATATATTTATATATATATATATATATATATATATATATATATATATATATATATATATATATATATATATATATATATTATATATATATATATATATATATATATATATATATATATATATATATATATATATATATATATATATATATATATATATATATATATATATATATATATATATATATATATTTTAAATTTTTTAAAGGGGTATTTGAGGGGTTGGGGGGTCGGTTTTTTTGGGGGCCCAAAAAGTTTATTATTGGGGGGGAAATTTTAATTTTCTTTTTTTTTTTAATTTTTTTAACCAAATGACCCCCCAAAGGGGGTTGTTTTTAAAGGGAAAATTTGGCCACTTTTTTTGGGGCCAAGGGGGGGGGGCCCCAAAGTTTTAGATGTCGAATTTTTTAAACTTAGAATATTCCTTTATTAAAGTTTTTAAAAAAACCCATCTGCAAAAAGCATATTTTTTTTAGCCTAGAGCATTTTCGAGATAAAAAATTTTTTGGGATCCCACAATTTTTTTTGGAAACCAAATTTTTCCAAAAATTTTTTTAATTTTAACACGATGATAAAAGGGCTTTCAGGGCACAAAAAACGAAAAGCCCCCCAACCCCCCAAAATCACCCCCCAAAAGGGCCCCAATTCCCCAGTGACTTTTTTAAAGGGGATTTTGGGGGGTTGGGGGGGTTTTCGGGTTTTGTGCCCTAAAAGACTTTTTTTCACCGTGTTAAGAACTACCACTATGCAAAGTTTGAAAACAATTGGCCAAAATTCATTTTCCATAAAAAAAAAGGGTCCTTTAAAAGGGTTTTTCCCAGAACGGCTACTCCTAGACACTTAAATAAAGTATAATTTTTGATGCAGATGGATTTTTAGTAACTAATTTTTTAATAAACAGGTCAATATTCTAAGCTTAAGAAAAATTACGAATCTAAAACAAGTGAGGAAGGGTAGCTGGCGCCCCCCAGTAGCAACATCAAAAGCGTGGACGAATTTAAATTTTCGCCTCAGAAAACCCCAGATCCCAAATTTTGTACCGCTAGGTCATTTGGTTAAAGAATAATTAAGAAAAAACGAAAGCCCACGTTTATATGAACTTTTCGACTTAAAATCGATCCAGGAATGCCTCCTTCAAATTATGACATACCATTAAGTAACACCCTGTGTTTTTATATATATATATATATATATATATATATATATATATATATATATATATATATATATATATATATAATATATATATATATATATATATATATATATATATATATATATATATATATATATATATATATATATATATATATATATATATATATATATATATATATATATATATATATATATATATATATATATATATATATATATATATATATATATATATATATATATATATATATATATATATATATATATATATAATATATATATGACTCATGTATAGTGAAGAGCCGTTTTTTAAAAAATAAAATATATATGGTTTTCGGTGGCAATTTCGTAGTTACAGGGTGTTAAAGCATTTTGTACACAATGATTTCTATCCTTTACGAAGTAGATAAATGCATAAGTTATTTAATAATATTACTCAAGTACTTGACAAAAAATATTATTTTGTCAGCATAACAAGCGTTTTCAAGTATTGCTGGTATTTGCTTACACAAAATTAAGAAAAAAAGGAAAACAAATTAAGACTCTTTACCTTCAAAACTGTCAACTAAAGTCATTAAAAAGCCTTTTTAAAATTAGCCCTTCTTGGAGGTTATGAAATAAAATATGGGGGTTTCCATTTTGAAAAAAATCGTCAATGACATCATATCTACTACACGATGCACCCTGTGTATTTTTATTTTATGTAAAAAAATGACCAATACAAAATTATTACATACATGTTCGGGAACATTGTTTTTTTTTGCTTTATACCAAATAATGAATTTGTTCTATACATTATGTATACAATTTTTACCACCCTTTAACCAAGAAACTGTCATCTAAAATCATAAGTGTTTATATTTTTAAAAATAGCTCTTTTTAAAGATTATAAATTTGCAATAAAATATAGGGGTCTCCATTTAAAAAAAAAACGCCGATGACGTTATATCTGCTACATGAGTCACCCTGTATATTTATATTTTATTTTAAAAAATGCGCAAGTAAAAAGTATTATTCAGGTGTTTAAGGAAATTTTTAATTTATCTTTGCTTAAGCAAATAATGAATTTGTTCCAAACATTATGTACACACTGTATATTAATTATGATATTAATTTTACTATTTCTTTAGCCCAGATGGTACCCGTAAATCTGAGACATTTTTTTTGAAACCCACTTTTTATAATT
>JAHBCN010004824.1:0-60301 GCA_019359885.1 Listronotus oregonensis | reverse complement strand
CTAAAATAAATAATTACATTAAAATATCCTTGACTACATGGGAACATTTTTAGTATTGATTTCAAAAAAGTTTCTGGATGGTAACAGTTAGTACTTGTCTTTACCCTAACCCAGCTCATCCATCATAATAAAGGATTTTTTTAAATAACAGTAGAAAAAACCCTTATTTCTGAAAATTTGTATACACATATATCATGAGGAAAAATCGTTTAGATAGCCATCGAGATAGCCAGATTGCCACTATAGCGCCATGATAAATTTTCGTTATTCTATACAACAAAACATAGGAAAAAATATCGTATAATTAAACTTACCTGCAAATACTTGAATCAAGGAGTTCAACCCCCAGGAAACCAGCAAGTTATTCATTTTATTAATATGTATTCTTACTAAAGACAAAATAATTAGGGTCTACACAAGCATTGACATTTAACCAGCCAGTTGAACCCTGAACCTGTTGTCGTTCAGTTCAGCCAGCGCCCAAGTTGCCGAATACCGATATGAAGGAGGGACGTTGTTTTTAATTTTAGCTATAGTATTGTTTAAGGCGAAGAGAATATTGGTATTCACCGTACGACACTTTTAATTTAACCCAAGTTAAGTTTCCATTGCAATAAACATTGCAAATTTTTCCTGGATTACATAAGCTTTAAACACAATAATTTCTCTGATTTTCAAGGAAGTACAGATTTCCCTTAGTTTTAAATATATAGAATCATTTACATAATAACAAAATATTTTAACTTAATACTATTTTGATATGGTCTGAATATAATACTTGTATAGCATCAATTATTTCTCCTCAATTGTCTCAAACATAATTAATTAAATAAACTTTAACTTTTATTGAATAAATAAAAAATCAAGCAATCAAAGCCTTGTTATTCAATATATTATAGTGTTTTTTCTGTTTTTTTCTGTTCTTTAGGGGATGATTTGACCCCCTTAGCCAGTTTAAAGGTGGACTTCTAACTACTTTACGCCCTCATTAATATGAAAATATTTTTTCCTACGACCACTTAGGAAAATAAACATATTCGCACTCTCTACTGCTTCGGAAACATGCATATTTCACACGCATACTTATTTTCATTTTCCCCTCTAGAAAGGAAAACATTTTCCCCTCTAGAGAGGAAAATAACTGACAACTAATTATGTCTTAAATATAAGCTATAATCGTTTTCAAACAGAATTATATCTAGTACGCCATGAGTTACGCAACAAAAACAAAACGTAGTCCTAGCGCATCAGTCAAGTGACAATTTAATTCTGACCGTTTGTTGTTGGTCAGAGTCTATTAATCTAAAGGGGTTATGACATCGTCGAGAATGGTGATAGAAAAAGTCCAAGACGTGAGGGTGTGAAAAGGGTCGCTTATGTTGGCGGCCCTGTCGGGTAACTCTAAAAGTTACTAGCATTCTCAGCTGTGGACAGAGTCGTGCCACAAGTCGAAGTTTTTATATGGGGTTATTTTTACAGTTGAAAATATTTGTGTACAGAGTTGATATTTTATTGGTTTTGACTGTTTTTACTATATTGTTTTTGGTAGTGTTAAGTCGTGTAGTTTTAATTAGTCCTTAGTGTGCAATAGACCAAAAAGTTGTGTTTCCCATAAGGATTCTCTTATTTGCTCGGAGCATGTTAAAAAAGACGATTTTTATATGTCTTCCAGAAAAATTGCAAAAGCGGTGATTATGAGATCCTGATCAAAAAGGAAAAAGGCGATTAATAAAAGAAGGTAAGGTGAAAAATATGATATATCCTAATGCTGCTATTACTTACAAATATTTTTTTATCGTAGCAGTTCCATTCAGTTTGCATTATTACACCTCGGATAACACAAACACGGGTTTTAAGTCCACCAGTGATTCTTCACAACTCTGAATGTAGTTACACAGTTATTAGTAAGTAAATTGAAATTTTTGTGTGATTTTAATTATAGTTATTTGTTGTCAAGAAAGTAAATAGTCAGTATTGACTTGCCTATACCTAGAACTGATCAACTTTAGGTATATGCATTAATGTACCTTCAGAATGTGTATTTAATATTTTTTTCCCATTATTTTGTACATTTATTAAGTTTGCGGTTAGTTACATTCTTTAATTGTATTTAATTTTTTTGGATACTTATCTACCAATTACTTGGTATATTATGTTGAAAAAGACATGTTTTAAAATATAATTTATATTTTTTAGATTTGCCTTTTACAAGTTTAAAATTAACTGATGTAAACCTACCTTGCACTGAAAAAGTTTTTGGTTAGATTGTGTAGTATGAAGTGGAATGCGAAGAACTTGTAAGTAAGTTAAACTTTCGAGTACCAAATAAGAACACGAGATCTAATTCTTTGTTTTATCTTGCAAGGGCTGTCAACAAACTATAAATAAAATTTTTGTGTTTGTATTAAGTAGGATTTTAATGCTTAAATGATTTGTATGTTTTAAAATGAAATGTAGTATACCACAATATATTATTAAATAATACCACTAAAGTACTGTGTTCTTTTCTTCCATATCTATTTCAAAATGTAAAAATTTCAGTTGTATTTTATTTAATTGTTGCAATTGTAAATGTATTGTAGTGTTGTAGTTGTGAAACCAATAAAGTTTAGTTTTTTAGCAATAAACCTGTATTCACATTTTTTTACATAAAATAATTCATTTTATTGCCAAAGTGGAAAATTTTGCTATTATTCTGCAATATCAAGATGCTGTATGGTCCGTAAGTAAATTAATAACTAGTTTTTAAAAGTAACATAATTGGTTTTTAAAATAAAATAAATTAAGGATTAATAGACAAGTTTATATATTTATGAAGTAATACAAAAACACCGTCATAAATTCCTAAAAAAAGTTAATTTTTCTATGGCTTCCAGTATCTGATTTGGAGTTGGATATTTTGTAATCTTACAAAGATCTTCAAGATAGCTTGTAAAAGCCCATTTCTAATCCTGCACTTACAGAAAAGCTTCCTTCCTATCTTTCTTCTATAGGTATTTTCACGGCTTTTGCTTAGACGAGTTGGCCAGTATAATTCCTTTTGTGGCAGCTCCCAATAGAGCAACACGTAGTGCAACTTTTATGCATCTTTTAACAGTTCAGCTAGAGAGGCCCCGAACTTCCCGCTTTCTTCGTTCCTTCATCCCTAGAGTGTCAAGACTATGGAACGTGCTACCTGCAGAATTTAAGTCTCTTGTGAATAAAGTCCCTCTTACCACACTTCAGCCACCCACGGGGCGTTCATACTAGGCCTAAGCCTTCGCGGACTGTTCCAAGATAAAAAAATAATTAAAGTCCCCAAACTTCTTTACTTGCTCATAAAATTTTATAAACGTCGTAATATAGGTGGGTATTATGAAAGAAAAAACGGTGTTAATAATTCAATATCGTGTGTTTAAAAATAGAGTAAGTACTCATAATTATAAAAAAATTAGCAATCATCAGTTTTTCTACATTTTAATTTTTTTCTCATTTTTAAAATATTTAATGTAGTAGATACCATTGAAAAGGTACGCCATCGTCGTGTTGTCGCTTTAACTTTTAATTTCAATACTTAATTGAATTACATTTATATTTTTGAAATATAAATTTTGTTCGTCGGTATAAATGCAGTTTTTCGTTTCCACCTCAATTCTACGCCACTGTCCGGCATAAAATCCAACATGGCCGAAATGGACCCTTCGTGACTTCACACAAGAGTTTTTCAATATGGCGGATGTCATAACCCCCTTTAGATTAATAAACTCTGGTTGTTGGTATTTAACGTGATTTAATGTAAAACATTCGGCTTCTATATTTAAAATAACACAAGCTATTGAAAAATGCAAAAAATGTTACTTGGATTTTAGAGGATTTGTAATTTAAACGTTTATTTGCAGAATAAAATTATTTTTCCTCTTTAAAGAGGAAAAGACTTTCCTCTCTAGAGAGGAAAATGTATTCCACGAGTAAATAGATTGCAACATAAAAAAAAATAAAATTGAGGTCAATATTTTGTGGTCGTAGGAAAAATAGTGTACACAACTCGTTAGAAAGTGAAAGATTTCACACGAGTGTGAAAGTTTTCGAGCGAGGCGACAGCCGAGTGCGAAAATCACACGTTGTTGTGTAATATACTTTTTTCTATTTTTTAAATTTTATTTTATAAAAAAAAATATAATTAGAATTACTTTTATTCGTATTGATGTTACTCATATATTTTAGTTTTGCCCCTTCTTAGGGGTGATTTTCGACATTTTTCGATAAAAACCAAAAATATCCCTATCTTGATTTTTCAATATCGATAATTTGACATATGCAGAATATGTTTAGGATATTTTTTAAGGTCACGTAACACAAAATATTGATATAAAACCAGAAGTTTACAATCTTAACTATAGAATGTTAAATTTAAAAATGGTTCGTAAAAAGGTGTCCGTTAGTGTGTTTTTATAAACGGAAGTGGAATCATTTGGGGTATCACTGGATCAGGCTGATCCGACTCTTCCTGTCAGCTACCAACGTCAATTGAGAAAGCATGGGCGTGGGTAAGGGCACTCCAGAGCGGAGATCTGAAATATAATAAAAATTATTGTAGTGGTGTCTAATTTTTGTTAATAATGACAAAATCTGAAACCAAAGAACAGGTTTTTTTGTCCTAGTAAGATCTGTTCAATCTGCCACAATTTCTTGTACTATACGTGCAAAAAAACTTGACAAAATATCTTGACCTTCTAGACTATTACAAAATTGTATCTGTGTAATTAACCAATTAAATAAATTTTGTATATTTGCAAAGATAATACTACTACGGATAGATGGTTCATTTAAATGGGGCGTTTTGAATCAGTTCGGAGATATCAATGCTTCCGTAAATGCGAATAAAAGTAAGTCGGTAACCCCTGCCCCAGTGAAACGAGGTACGAAACCATGTGCGACATTGCCACAAGGAAGTTTAAAGGTGTATGGAAGCCCAATGCTATGGCCCATTCGATCAAAAAATGTCCAGCCCAGTATGAAAATAACTGTCAGAGTTGGCCCCTCCGATTTTGCGCAATAACAAAATTCCACGAAATAATTTAATGTGTTGCCTACTTACACACTGATAAATCAGTGTGTAGTTAGGCAACACATTATACTTTTATGAGAGCCGTATTAGTTTCGATTGTTTTGCTTTGTGTGATTATATTTTGTGGTTGCAGAAGTTTTTTAGATTGATAAAAACCTTCTTATTTTAGTGATTAGTGTTTATTAAATTGTGACTATAATTTTGTGTTTATTGTTTGTTACTTATAATATCGTAAGAAAATAATTAGAGGTGGTATGGTTTTGTCTTGCAAATCCAAGGGTATCATACCCGGCATTTTTTACTTTAGGTAAGTATTTCTTATATTTAAATTAGGTGCTTCTTATGAGACGTAACGTTAGGTAACCGAATAAATAATAATATATCAATTATGAATAATATAAAATGAAAATTTCATACGAAATATAGCAGCGAGAAAAGTAAGGCAATCTTAACTATCTTTTATATGATTTCCACAATGTTTGTGTATTTCTGTGGATTATTAAAAAGAAATAAGGTTTACATTTAGGTACTTTTATATCATTTAATAATTTAGTACATTCTTTTAAAGGATCAATATTATTAATTACCAACAATTTTGTGCAAAAATAAAAAAAAACAGTGAATGCTTGAATTTGACATTTGATGATGTCAACTTTATAGATAGTAACAAAGAATTATAGAAGTCCGGCTCTGACCTACTATTCATTGCGCAAACTCCGCGGGGCCAATCCCCCGATTCCCGCTGCCCTACTGGCCTGGACAATTTTGTTCTACAGCATTGGGCTTCCATACACCTTTAAACTTCCTTGCATTGCCAATGTCTGTCGCTTGTACCTTATTCGGAACACGAAGTAGCGAAAGCGGGCGGCTAAACGGATTGTGTATTTTCTAGTGGCGTTTCATCACGCCAATAGAAAAGGCCTGCCGGCAACACTGTTTAACTTTCGTTCAAGGATAGCGCGAAAATCTCTCGATGGACATCGGCTCGCGTTAACCAAAGTCCATTAGGGGTATCAAAAATATAGCATTAAATGGTTCATCTTATGCGTAGTAGTATTATCTTTGATATTTGTTGTTGGGCAAATATTTTAATCAATTTCGATAACGCGCAAATTTCCAGTGAATGCGATATACATTGGAAAAACAAAAAAAAAACACTTAAAATTAGAGTTAAAACACCCTAAAAAATACATACGAAAGAAGGTAAAATGTCAAGATTAGAAGTTGGTACCTCGGCCAAGCTTCAGCAAACAACAAATAAACTGCTCAACAAAAACATCGTACCATTTAATTTTTAGACCCATTTTCAAACTGCTGTAACTTTTTTAAAAATTAACTTTTTTGAATATCTAAAGGAAGTTTAAAACCTCGTTTCTTCTACTTTAAGCTTTATTGCATTTAGTTTTAGTAAAATGAATATTATCATGATGTACAGGGTATCAATAGAGTGCTGCAAAAAAAAAAACAAAAAAATCGAGTGTGTCCCATTTCAGTGGTAATTTTTTTTGGTCTTTATAATATAGGTTGTAACCAAGATCATATCAAGATCTCTAGACGTTTATGCCAGTTTTTGAATTGAGGACCTCTGGCTTGCGGTACACTTCTAAACGTCAAATTTTGTTAATCAATTCTTTAAAATGCTATAACTGGAAAATGGATTAACGGATTTCAACGAGTGTTCCATATTCGAAAAGCTCATTTCGTGTAGATTTTTTATGTCCTCAGCACTTTTCGATAGGTTATAATTTTATGAGTATACGGGGCCAACAAATACCAAAAACGTAGCTGATTTAAAAATCCTAAATATAGGGTAAATTATTGAACGCCAAAATAAGTTTACAGGCACTTAAGCATAAATTGATTAACGGTAGAAATCGTTTCGAGATATTGACACAAACTTTAACTTGTCCATTTTTAAAACAAAACACATACATATGGTCTCTTTGACGTTTAATAATTTACCCTATATTTAGGATTTCTAAATCAGCTACGTTTTTGGTATTTGTTGGACCTGTATACTCATAAAATTATAACCTATTGAAAAGTGCTTAGGACGTAAAAAATCTACATGACATGAGCTTCCGAATATGAAACACTCGTTAAAATCCGTTAATCCATTTTCCAGTTATAGCTTTTTCAAGAATTAATTATCAAAATTTTACGTTTAGAAGTGTATCGCAAGCCAGAGGTTCTCAATTCAAAAACTGGCATAAACGTCTAGAGATATTGATATGACCTTGGTAACAACCCATATTATAACGACCAAAAAAAATAACCACTGAAATGGGAAACACTCGAATTTTTTGTTTTTTTGCAGCACTCTATTGATCATCCTGTACATCTTGATAATATTCATCTTACTAAAACTTAATGCAATACAGCTTAAAGTAGAAGGAACGCGGTTTTAAACTTCGTTTTAGATATTAAAAAAAGTTAATGTGTAAAAAAGGTACAGCAGTTTGAAAATGGGTCTAAAAATTAAATGGTACGATCTTTTTGTTGAGCAGTTTAGTATACAGGGTAAGTGGAAAAAACAGGAACGGTCAATTATCTCAGCAACCATCAAACGTAAATTGACCAATTTTGTACAAAGGGGTAACTAACACTCTATTAATTTTATGGTGATCTGATATTATTGTTTTTTTACACCTGACAATTTCAGAGATATGGCCTTTCGCTTTTTTCGAAATAAATACAGAAACGATAAGTTCTTGCCAATTATCTTAAAAGCGGTACAACCAAAAATGATTAAAATTAGTTCAGGAGGGTAACATTCTAAAATTAAAACATTGTGTTTGCGATGTTGCCAAGTTACTAGTTTTTAAAAAATTAAAAAAAAAAGGAAAATTCAATTATTAAACAAGTAATTATTAAAAACAATATGAGAATAAAAAAAGGACCTATCTACTTAATCAGGTGCTTAAAATGACTGCCATCGTTGGCTAAACAAAATCCGACGCGATCATACAATTCTGCCAAAGTGTCCGATAACATGCCTGGAGTAATTTCTGCAGCTTTATCCAAAATTATTTACCTCAGTTTTTCTAAATCGTTGGGCTGATCTTTATAAAATCTGCACTTCAGATGAACCCAAAAGAAGAAATCAAGTGAAGTCATGTCTGGGGATTAAGCTGGCTATTCCAGAGAGCCACATCTTCCAATCTATCTTTCTGAATATCGGATATTCAAAAACTCGATGGCCCCTCTGGAGAAATGAGAAATCGTGTAGGAACCAAATGTCATCGATGTTTTTATTTAAATTTATAATTTTGAGCATTATGCGTTGTCTAAGTAGATCAAGATACTTTTGTCCCGTCAAATTGAAATCTATAAAAAATGGACCAATGATGTGGTTGCCCAAAATTCCGGCCCAAACAATAACTTTTTCCGGGTACTGAGTGTGAAGTTCCGACATCCAGCGAGGATTGTCTCTACTCCAGAATCTACAGTTGTGACGGTTCACTTGTCCATTAAGGCAAAAGGTTGCTTCATCGCTAAAACAAAATTTCTTGGTAGAAATTAAGGTTGTTATTTATCTTTTCCATAATAGTTTCTGCAAAATGGGCTCGACGGTCCGTATCATCTTGTTGCAATTCGTGAAGGTAAGTAATTTTGTAGGGTTCGATTCTTCTCCCCACAGAATTCCTCACCGCCGGTTTCAAGAAATTTTGTTACTGTCCTGCAGACAGTATATTTTTTTATCTATTTTTCAGGAAAGAGCGCATTAAATAAATTGCAAACTTCTTTATAAGATCTTTGTTTATCCCCATTTCCTCGAAAAATAAGAATTTCGATTCGCTGCTTTTTGGTAAGTATAAACGCCCTAATAACGATCGCAATATCTGCTAGAATTCGTAAAAATTTTCAATTATTGTGTCAGATCTTCTGAGATTTCCATGACATGACAAATAAATAAATAGCCCGCCCTCTCGATTAATAATTTTGAAAGGAAAATCACACGCCTTCTTGATTATTTTGAAAAACAAACCAACTCATTTGTTACTAAGATTTAAGTGGAAGGAGTGAAAATTTTATCACATCACATCAATCTAAGGGTTATGGCAATTTTTACAATAAAATGCTGGATCTTGTGTTTTTTCCTAAAAATGCAGGTTTGTCATCTCAAGCATTAGCAAGAATAAAAATCGGTAACTTAATATCATACTAACGTTTACAAGAGCAATCAGCTGCACTAATAAAACTATTACTTTTAAAATCCCCTAGAGTAGAGAAAATTAACGTGGCAACGTTGAAATAATTATTTTTTGATTTGACATGCCCCGTTACCCTTCTACTAATTTTGAGCAAGTTTGGTTGGACTCTATTCTAATTTATTTCAAAAAAGCGAGAGCCATATCTTCAAAATTGTCTGGTATAGAAAAACAATAATATCAGGTCATAATAAGATTAATAGGGGCAATCGATTGCAAAAATAAAAATTAGGGTATTCCATTTTAAATTTGAAAATTCCCTCACCTACAGACAAAACTATAAATTTGGCAACGTACAACAATTTTTGAATTTATCATATCCAGTTTCCTCTTCGTACAAAATTTGGTCAATTTATGTTTGATGGTTGCTGAGATAATTGGCCGTTCCGGTTTTTTCTACTACTGTATAAGTCGCCTTAATAGTTATTTATATACATATATATTATACAAAATTTTTCCTACGAGCGTCAGATAATACCAATATTAAAGCAATGATTATTTTTTAAATTATGTTTAATCTGAAACAACTACTACAACATATTTATAAATAGGAATTATTTGTTGATACCATTTACAACAAAAGAACAGTTATTAGCATATTGTTAATTAATTGCAGAACCTGTAATTTCATTTAGCGGGTGGCTTATGGAAGCGCCTATTGTACGGCTTGATGAAGGTTGACTTAGCTCAGGAGGAGAGTTGTTCATGGTCAATATTTTATTCGACATATCCTTTTTCTGATTTGTGGATTCATCAATGTAGCTCTCAGCTACAGCCGTTGATTTCCAGCCCCCAAGTCGCTTGACATTGGTAATTCCTTCTCCAGAATCCGCTAAAATAGTCGCAGAGGATCGACGAAAACTATGTTCAGTGTATTCTTCTGGATTTTTTAATTTTAGGTATGCAGCAATTTCTGAAGGCATTTTACCTATTGAATTTATTCCCACACATTGCGTACTGCATGCTCCTTGTTTATACTGGACAAAAAAACGTCTGTGTGGGGTATGTGGTTTTCGCAAATTTGCATATTTACGGTACAATTGCAGATAAAGTCCGTTATTTGTTTCATCGGACACTACAAAAATTCTGGAAGTGTTATTTTTACTGTCAGGAATTTTCACCACTATCAAATTTTCATTATCCTGTATGTTATGAATCATTATTTTTGTAAGTTCATCTCTCCTACAAACACCGGCTAATCCAAAAATTATAGCAACTTTTATTAGAAGGTAAATATAATCAGGTGCTTCTTTCATGAATCTTGAAACTTCTTCTTTGCTGAAAGTTTTTGATTTTTTTTGGCCGGTATCCCACGTTTTGGTGTTTAAGTAGTGATGTTAGCTTGAAATATGAACTTTAATCAAGGTTCCTTTTCACTTTGAGGACACATTTTAAAATAGAGTCCTTACTCCATAAAGTATTATAGGTTTATATGTTTTTTGCAAATCCGCAAAATAGGCCAAGAACACTTCTTCTGTAATACTTTTTGTCCCCTTGCTGGAGCACCAGTTTTCGAAATGACTATATTGATTCTCATATTTTTCACGAGATTTTGCTGGTAATAAATTCAAACTTACGGTATTTGCTGCATCCAGTATAGAATCTGGTAGCTCCTCATCGGAACTACTCATTTTAAATAATTATTTTTGTCGGATTTTTATTTAATTAAAAAAGATACTATGACGCCCTTTCATTAAAAATGCTTGTTTGTATTGAAATTCATTTGTGCAATTGCTTGTTCATATGGAAACGAAGAAAAAATCTGACATGTGTTAAAATCACCAAGATTACATATTGTTGCTTGACTTGTCATAATCATTTATTATTATTATACAGGGTAATTAAAAAAATGTTTTTTTTTTGTGTTTTAGTTAAAATATTGAAAATTACGAAGTAACAAACAAAAAAGAGAATAAACTAAAACTTGCAATGACTTGCAAAAGTGGACTTTTCCGCACGCTCGTAGGAAAAAGTAGCTTTCTTTATCACTTTAAAATGCCTAAAGGTAAATAGTGACCAAAACGCTGCCTACAAATTAATAAATAAAGAAACTCTATTACCTAACCGGTATGTGAATCTCAATTCGGCTTCACCCTATAACTTTTTTAGTTCTAATTCCACTACTTACGCTAATTACCTTTCTGAGCAAGCATCCCTTTTTCCTTGATGCTATCTGTTTTCCACTACGTTGTTATCGCCATCTGGTGTCATCATTTCAATAACTGTTTGTTCCGCTTCAGGTTCAGAACGTTCTTCGATTACCGTATCGAGTTCCAATGATGGGAAGCCTCTGCTCATTCCTCTTTCAGAACGCAGACTTATTGCTCTGGAGCGGCCTATGATAAATAATGAATTGTAAATATGTTCTATAGTTTTGTGGTGGGTCCATGTTTTAGTATGTTTTTGTTGGGATTCTCGCCTTAAAATTTTTTAGAAAATGGTACCACTTCGGTCCACGTCCCGGGGTATAGCGAGCTGAGCCTGCTCAGCCCTATTGACCCCTATGAACTTACAGATCGCCTGCAACAAAAAAGAGGAAGCACCCCCCAAAAAACAAAAAATAAAAAACACTAATCTACGTTTTAGTGGCAAGTCAGCCATCGTTGTCAAGATAAAATTAAAAGAAAAATAGAAATTTAAACTAAATTTTAAGAAATTTTGCTTTAAAAACTTAGGTTTTGTCATAAATGATATACTGGTTTATTTGACTGCTATATTTATAATTTGTAAGAAGACAAAAAACGTGATATGGTGTGTTAATTGATTTTAGGTTTACCCAAAATAACTTCGGAAATTTACATAAATTTGCCTTATCCCAAAGTTGATAATAACTAAGATACAGGGTGTTAATTTTGCTTTCGTTTTTTCATAATACTTATTTAACTACATGACATGTACTTCTGGGATCTGGGATCTGGGGGTTCTGTGAGGCGAGAAATTTGCTACTAGAGGGCGCCAGCTACGGCGTACCTCAATTGTTTTAGATAGCCTAACTTTATTTAAGCTTAGTATATTGACCTGTTTATTAAAAAATAAATTACTATAAATATCTCTGCATCAAAAATATATATCTTATTTAAGTCTCTAAGAGCAACTGTTTTCGAGATAAACGCACTTTAAAGGACCCCGCAATTTTCTTGTGAAAAATGAGTTTTGACCAATTGTTTCCAAACTTTGCATAGTGATAGTTCTTAACACGCTAATCAAAAGTTTCTATGGGCACAAAACCCGAAAACGCCTCCAACCCCCTCAAATGTCACTGGGGATTTGGGGACTTTTGAGGGTGATTTTGGGGAGGTTAGAGGCGTTTTTGGGTTTTGTGCCCATGAAAACTTTTGATTAGCGTGTTAAGAACTATTACTATGCAAAGTTTGGAAACAATTGGTCAAAACTCATTTTCCAAAAAAAAATTGCGGGGTCTTTTAAAGTGCGTTTATGTCGAAAACAGTTGGGTATTTTCACTCAATTGATATTGAGAATGTTGTGTGTAAAAATTAAAAGTAGGAACACAATGAAGCAAAACCTGCTAATTAACACGAGAAAATACAAACCCCTTACTTTTCTATTTAAGGTTTAATTATCATTGTAATTTAAATAGCCCGCCACCCCCCTAACCAATCAAATTCAACATGGATGCCAAGTCTGTTTAGGAACTATCGATATCGACAATCGTATCGATTTTAACGAAATGCTAAAATCTATCAACGTCACACATCTGTTACTTGTCAGCCGTAACGCAAAGAGGAAAGAAGAAAAAAAAGTAGATATTTGTTAATTTTGTTATATTGTTTATTGTATCTTTGTGTATGTTTAGAGTTTTAGTCGATTTTTTGCAAGTTTAAATTATATTTTTTAAATAAAAAAAGTATTTTTCTTACTTTCGGCAATGGAAGAAGGATATGAAAAAGCCGATTCTGGAAACTTGCCAGAAGTATCTATGGAGATGGTTTATGAGTTTATAGTTTCTAATGCAGATTATTACAGTGCTGAAATCAAGAATATTAAATTACAGAGGTAAGGATTAATTTCACAACGTAGCGAACTCAAATACCGGTCATATCAATATTATTTTAAAAAAATTATAATTAGAAAACAATTGAAAATATGAAATAAAATTATAAATAAATTTTTTGTTTAAGGTCTGCCAAGGAACAGTATGGAGATAATGCTGTTTGTTATGTTCAGCTTAAAAGAATTTCTAAACAATGTACTGTTAGATGTAAGGTTACTCCTAAGCATAAAATTCACAAAAAAGCTTACAATGTTGTTGCTGTGATAGACGAAGAAGCTAGCAAAGTTTTAAGTTGTGATTGTATGGATTGTGCAGCTTCTGCTGGTAAGTGCAACAGTCCATATATTTATGCCTGTTTCCACCCACCAAAAATGTATTTAGGTTACTTATAGTTGTAGTATTTCTTAATCGAGCACTTTAATTGCTACAAAATTTTAATCCATATTTAACCGAAACCGACAACATCAGAAAAATTTATAGCATAATAGTATAAAAACCCTTTTTGTCGTAAAAAGGGTTTTTATTTGATATCTATGATGACATTTGTTAGAATGCCTTAAAAATGAAATTTAGGTTAATGGAAATGAAAGTGCTCCGATGCTTCGTTAAGGGGCTCTTAACTCACCTCTATAATTGGACAGTGCAAACAAGTTTTAAAATACTAAAATGTTATCATTTACAGGTGGCTGTAAACATGCTGTAGCCTTTTATTCTGGCTCCATCGAAGATATGAAGAGCCAAGTTCTACATCAACGGAATGCTACTGGAAAGCTTCAGTGTTGTCAAAAGTAGGAAGGCAAGACAAGTGTATGTCTATTAAAGATATGACAAATCGAAACAGAAGTTCTCTGGGACCAAAAAATTTAAATTCAGTTGTAACTCTAATAAATGCTACTGGGAAACAAAAAGGTGGAATTTTTGACTTATATTTTGAGCCAGAGTTACATGACTTTGATATTTTTAATTTAATTTTAAAATATAAAGATCAAGATGGGAGTGTAAATGCAGACAATTTTGTTTTGTATTTAATAAATCATTTTAAAGCATTAGATATTCAGGATGTGGAAAACGGCTTGAACCACTTGTTC
Organism: Listronotus oregonensis; assembly: GCA_019359885.1. Taxonomy (NCBI): domain Eukaryota; kingdom Metazoa; phylum Arthropoda; class Insecta; order Coleoptera; family Curculionidae; genus Listronotus; species Listronotus oregonensis. Next base: position 45,943 of record JAHBCN010004824.1, on the reverse strand, counting down.
TAAGACAAGTGGAAAAAATTAAAAACATTAAAATAAAATCTAGTGGCATACTTTTGCATAAAGACTACCCACTTTTTGGAGCATCACCAGATGGTTTAAGTACTGATTATTTATTTGAAGTTAAGTGTTCAAGCAAAGAAAAAACAATCCAAAATTATGTTAAAGATAATATAATTAGTAAAAAATGTTATTTTCAGTTACAATTAAATATGTTTTTTGCAAATAAAACAAAGGGTATTTTATGTGTTGCTTCTCCAAATTTTGAAAATGACAATATTGTTTTTTTACATGAAGTGGTATTTAATTATGCAGAATTAAAAGAAATTATAGATATAGCGTTAATTTATTGGAAGAGCAATATATTTCCAGAATTAATTAAATTGTAACGTAGTTATAGTTATAAATTGTAATGTGGTCTATTTTAATATATTAGCTTAAGTTTCTGCCAAGGTTTTTACCTATAATCGATATGAATACATTTGTAGAAATGGTATATTATACAGGGTGTTTCTGAATACGTGTTACACATATTTATTTATAAATACTTGTACTTTGTATTGTTTTTGAAGAATAAAACAAATTATTACTTGAATTACTAGGTTTTTATTAATGGACCTTGTAAGTTTATTAGGCCACAAACAATCACAACAATTTCATCTAGTAAATCTAATAAATTTGTATTTACTTTTGAATGAGCATCTAGCATTTTGAACTCCCTTATTCTAGCAATGTTTCTTTCAATGTGAATTCTTAAGGCAGCTATTCTTTTTGCTTCTTTTACTTCCTTTTTTTCTAGGGCCTTTTCTTGAATAACACTTGGAGGCCTAATCAAAGTGCAATTTTTTTCTGCTAATAATTGAGCAATATTTTTAAAACCTCTATCAGCCATTATAGCGCAATTATTTATAGAATTTAAAAATCCACTAGATATAACAATATTGTTATCTGAAATTCTACCTCCAAATCCTGCAGAAATAAAATTAATGAATCCATGGGGTGTAGCACTAACTAAGTATTTTGCAGTGTTACACTTTTTATACTCTGACCATGAAAAACTCTGATTTACAGGATTTGAAGGTTTTTCAATTTCAATTTCAAAACAATCTATTATAAAACTAACCCTACTATATCTAAATCTAAATGGATTAGGTAGTGCCATCAAAATTTGTTTTTGGGAGGGAGTAAATATAAAGTTTTGCATAACATTAGCAACTTTCCTAACCCCTTCTATAAAAGATCTTTGAACGGTTGGAACACTAGTTCCAAAATCTATAGCCAATCTAAAATAAGCATCATCTAACCTAATTTTTTTTTAATGTAATAAAAATGCACATATGGCTAATTTGTCCCCAGTATGACAAAAACTTAACTAAAACAAACACCTTTTGAGGTAGTCCTAAGAAAAACCTTGAATTATTTTCAACTACATCTAGAGTTGACTGGAGTCTTTGCTGCTCTAAGAAGATTTTTTTGGCTTTTTCTGTTTCTTCATCAGAAGAACTTGTTAATAATCCTTTATCTAAAAGATTTATTGATTCGAGAATATCTTCACTTCCTGATGATGAAATGGTCATTGGGGAATCCAATATCTTTGGCCCACACAAACCTGAAGGTCCTGGCAAAGAACTAGCAGGTTCCTGAGTCTGCACTAATTTTGGAACTTTTTTGGGTGGTATAAACTCATTGTGAATGTTTATATGTGGTATTGCATCCTCTTTAAGCTGAAGACTCTTTGTCACTCCCATCTTAAATTCCATCCAGTTTTTGGTGTCATTTGGAAGCTGTAAATAATTTTTTGAATAAGGATCACACATTATAAAAAATAACACTAAAAAATATATATTTAACTTAATTATTTTTTGTTTATTATATTTAAAATAAAATTATCCTAAACAATATTATCGTTCCACAACTATTATAAAATACTTATATGAATGTCTACATGGTTGGCTTTTGATCAAGCTTAAAGTTAAAAAAACCCCTAACATTTGTCTTAGTATTTGTTAAAAGAAGCTTAAAATTGATCATTGAGCTATTGTAGTATTTCTATAATAAAAATATGAAATTGAAAATGCCTGAATTTAAAGATGAATGAATTTATATTGAAATAAACGAGTGTGGACTAACCACTTGTTGAGTTTAGTGTACAAACCCTTATGATTTGTTTAAATGACTTTTTATGATTTTGTAGAATTTATTTTTATGATTTTAATTACCTTTATTTTTACTGAACACAATTTCTATCAGTGGTTGCTCCCTCCATTGGCAATCTCTTGGATTTGGGTAGAGTGCAAGAAAAAAAGCATTTTGTAAATTGGTCTCGAGTTGTGGCATTTGCTTTAACTGTAGGTATAACTTTTAGATTATTTTTTTTTATTTTACTTAACTTATTAAGTTTAAAAGCTTTTTTATTTTGGCATCAGATGTCTTAAAATTATATCAAAAATTTATATTTACAGTAAAATTAAATAAATTTTGTCAAACTCTGTCATATTTAAGTACTTTAACATAATGTCTTTGTAGCATTTAAAAGAGCATCACGCCAATCCAAATCCTCCAAAGAGTAGGAAGGGGGCATAGAAAATTTTTAATATTTTTTCTCGCCCTCTACCCAAATCTGAGAGATTGCCCACATATTTTAAGACATCATATTTATTTTATGTGATAGTTGTAGAGAAGTTATAGAGTATAAAGTCTAAAAAGCCATGAAACCAAAATTCTAAGATAACTGGAGGAACTTTTCTCAGCTCGTTAACCTGTTGGATTTCAACCTTGTGTAGAATTTTGCTTATTAAACACTTTTAACAAAATATTCTGTTATTCTCAGTTATTGTATTGTTACTATTGTTTTACATGTACATACATAAATAGAATAATTTGCAAGCAACGCAAGGTTGAAATCCAACAGGTTAGGGAGCTGAGGAAAGTTTCTCCAGTTACCTTAGAATTTTGGTTTTTAAAAAAGCTTTTTTTGACTTTACACTAAAACACAGCCAGACTACCTAAATAGTTTCAATTGGAATAAAACATAAAAACTTACATCAAAATGGTTTTCACAACAATAATAGGCATGTCCTTTGGGCATTTTCTCAATACCTACAGCAGCACACCAGGCATTTCTCCTACCGTCTTGTTTTGGAAGAGAAAAGAATATTTTTTTAAGATCCTAAACTCGGACGGCCTCTGGTTTCGCAAATAATACACTTTTTGTTCATTTTGAAATAACGAAAATTTACTTGTAAAAACGGTTCATATCAAGGGAAGTTTGGCGATAATAATAACTATTGTAATAAATTAGAATATTTTGAAAGAACACACTATTTACAAATTAGAAATTATATATATATATATATATATATATATATATATATATATATATATATATATATATATATATATATATATATATATATATATATATATATATATATATATATATATATATATATATTATAAATATTAGAGGTTATACAGATTGACATTGACAATATGACAATTGACAGGAAACGCCAACTTTGTAGATGTTGCGCATATCGATATTTGATGATAGGCGTATCGAATAACGAAAAGCTGACAACAAAGCAGAAATTCCACCAATAGAAAATTTAGGGCCGTGACGTCACGGGCCTACAAAATTCAAACTTAAAATTGATTTTTAAGGCGTTTCCGGAGGCCAAAAAAATCGGTAAAAAATATTTTTGGCCTTTATTTTCATGTGGCTTTGCAATAAGCTAATAAAAAAAAATCATGAAAAACGCCTGTTGCTCCTAGAGACTTAAATAAAGTATGCATTTTTGATGCAGAGGGATTTAAAGTAACTTATTTTTTAATAAACAGATGAATATATCCTTGAGTTCATTGTTTTATACTACGTCTTTAAAATACTGGAATAATCCCAGAAAATTCTTTACTAAGGGTGCTACCATATAACTATTTATATTTGTCATAACACCGTAACCCTGCCCCCCCTTGTGAATCGGCTAACGCCTCGTGGTTTTACGTTACACGCGTTTCATTATGTTGTTCATATAAAACTTATCGCATCAATAATGAAACTGTTGTCTGCCTAAAGAATTGATTATTATATAATTTGTATTCAAGGTTTTTCGTAAAAATGTTTTAGCTTCTTTTTATTTTAGGAATTGCTGGAATTTACGGTGATCCCCACATTGTCACGTTCGACGACTTAGAGTACACCTTTAATGGAAAGGGTGAATTCGTTTTAGTTAAATCAAAGGCTAAATTGGACAACATCGAGGTCCAGGGACGTTTCGAACAGATGGATCCCAACTTGTATGGCGAAGTGAGAGCAACACAACTAACGTCAGTAGTTGCAAGAGGAAATACTTCTACTGTTGTGGAAGTTAGAAGAAGGCCAGAATATGCAAGGTAAACACATTGTGGTTGTTACAGTTATTTTTTTAAGTGATGAATAAAATTTACGTGAAATTCACTAGCTAACTAACTTATGGAACCAACTAGGGTTGACTGCCTCATTTAGTTAAAATTGTGGAGTAACCAAAGGAGGCTGTTCTAGATTTTTTTAATCTGACCTGATCTAAATGTTGATCACAGTAGGTCGTTTGTGCTTTCTCATGTAGGCGGAAGATTAACTGCGTCGTCGAACCTATTGATTTAAAATAGTCTACGACGTCTTTATGTGGAATCTCCCTAATTTTGGCTAATAGAGGCCAGTTTGTGTCCAGCATGAAGTTCCCTTCAAATGTGAGGGTGGGATAATCGCAAAGAACATGTTCCACGGTCTCATTCTCTTGTTCGCAGCCTCTGCATATTTCTGTGTCAGTTAAACCCATTTTAAATAAGTGTCCCCGTAGCCCGCAGTGGCCAGTTAGAACGCCCGTTAATCCTCGAAAGTTCCTTTTGGACACCGTAAGGCTTCTCTTCGCCATTACCTTGTTTGGATAGTTCAGCAGTTTTTTTGCAAGGTTGCAGTTTGTAGTTTCATCCCATTTTCCTTTAAATAAACTAATTAATTCTTTTATGTGTATTAGATGTATCAAAATGAGCCGTGGTATAGGTAAGTGGTATGGGAAAAAGAGAGTTTCACTTTCCGATCACTTCCGGTTTGATCGGATATGGTTTCGATTTTAATTTTTTAAATGGAACACCCTGTATTTTTTACCACTTTTGAATTCCTAAAACAATTCTGAGCCAGAATGTGACATTTTTGAAAGATTTTACGCCTAATTAATTTTTTTAGAGCACCAAATTGCATCTAGGTGACCATGATCGGACGCAAACTAATCTAAGGACCTGAGGTGATGTCAGAAAATTACAATCGCAAAGTTTCAAAATCATATTTTCTTTTCGAACAATTACTATTTAAATGGCAATCGTTTTCAGACTAGCTCTTAATGAAATATTACTAAACAAAATACTGAATAATAATTCATTTACTTTTGTCAAGTGTGCTATGGATAGCCACAATGCATAATATTTTATATATAATTTAGCGAGGGCTAAAATACTAAAATAATAAAGTTTAGAACACTCTACCAGGCAAGTTTAAAGAGATCAAACTAAGTTTGTATTTTTCTGAAACTAAGTAAAGTATGTGGAGTGATTTTGGGATGATCATGACACTTTAACAACTTTTTCAAATTACTTTTTTTAAAATACTGAAAAATAAGTAACTTACATTCATTTAGTGTGTCAAATACGGTCCTGTCGGAAATTTGTAATTCCATTCATTTTTGTGGAAAAATATTGACTATTTTCATGCCATTGTTAAAATCATTCACAAAACTGAACTTGACGGGAAAGTCTTCTGGCTGTAGTGCTTGGACACGTTAAACGTGAAAGAGACACAATTGATTTGTTAGCAATGTTGTCCACACTTTTTTTTTTACTTAAACCGACCTGACTAGCAATCACCTAAGTACTTGTTGTTGGATCTTCCCCGATAAGATTTAAAACTTGTATTTCCCTTTGCAAATTTTTAGAATTTCTCGGTCTTTCAGCATGCCCTCCACGATGTTCTTTCAAATCGCCAGTATCCCTAGCCCGATGAATGAAGTTAATAAAACACCTGGGACTAGGATGAGCAAGGAAAACCGTCGCGCGTAAAATCTCAAAGCAGCGGCCGCAGATTGACGACACACTCCATAAATAAGCAACATATCCACGTTATATTGTTTTCGTATTGTGTCATTTTCGTGATTTAACAATGATTTAAAATCAATCCTCACCACGTCCGATAAAAGCAAAGCGACTGACTTATAATGCGTGATTAAGAAGGCAAAAAATAAACGTAAATAAGAAATAAACTATTTTTTATGCCCAGGCCCGCACTAGGGACATTTTCAAATAAATTTATGTAGCTTTGTTATTTTTATTTATTTATTTATTTATGTATATTTTTTAAATTCTAGATGGAGATACAGGCTGGATGTCATCGCCGATGGTAAAAGAGTATACTTCGATAGACCCTCCCTCAAATTCCAACACTTCCCTGGAGTCACAGTCTACACCCCAACGTACATTCTCAATCAGTCAGAGGTTATTATGATGTTTGACAATGGAGTCGGTGTTGAAGTTTTGGACAATAATGGTCAGTTGTATTGTTTTATTCTATTTTATTTATATTTGTTGGCGTACTTCATTTGTACAATTTAAATATATTACATTTAAATTTCCTTAGATACCCATTTAATAAATAAATCAACTTTTTTTTCCATAAAATATCATGGACCTTCTAATAATTATCAACTGGTCTTTTAGGTTACATGACCGCAAGAGTTTATCTTCCATGGTCCTTTATTAATAAAACATCTGGTCTTTTTGGTAATTGGAGTTTTAATCAAGAAGACGACTTCACTTTGCCGGATGGTAACAAAGTTAGTGTGGTTACTAACATTAACGACATGCAAAGGGTGTACTCGGACTTTGGTATGTACTGGATAATCGACGACGTGTTGGACAACAACAAAGGTAAACAGTTATTTAACTTAAAGTAATTGTTGATTTAAAAATAATTTATATATTTTAACCGGCATTGTGATTATTAAATTATTGTTTCTGTGGTATTGTTTTAACTTGCCAGTGCAGTGTTGACAATTTAGTTTTCCAGGAGATTTTCACGAACTGCTTATGTTTTCTGGATACTAGTCCTATTTTAAAAAAACCGTCTTTTAAAATTTGGGAGAAATTGAAACATCTTACGTTTTAAACCGCTTTTACAATAGGTACAGTAGATATTTTCATCCAGCTCTTTAATACAGGTACACCAGTATTAATTTAGGTTTAAAAAAATGCTTTATATAGTTGTAAGCAAAAGTATATTTTCATATAATTTTAATAAGTTCTTTAATAGTCCAATAATTGAAGACCTGAAAGTACCCAAAGCTGTAAATAAATCTGTACAGTTTTCATTTGTGGCGCAATTCTTAGGTCTTTGATAATGCTTTCGAGCGAGAAAAAGTTTATCACGATTCCGACATAGGAACCCGCTGAAAATGGCCCCCCAAAAGTCTGAGTCTGAATATCTGCCAAAATATGGAAATAAGTGAATTTTTTTCAGACAAAAAATAAAGATCATTTCGAAATCTACAAAAATGGTTCCTACCATTTTTTTCGCAACACCAATATTTTTCGCAAAAACGGCCGTCGAAAAATCCATTACATTCCACACTGGATAGATATGGTAGTAGGCTAAGAAATGCATATGGGCAAAACAATTTTTTTATTAAAACGCAAGAAAGATGGTAAAGGAAATTTTCTAGGATCATTGAACACTTGCTAAGGTCTCATTATAAAAAAAATGTTAATAACAAACCATTTTTTCACAAAATATCAATAAATTAATACGATACTCTCAAAATATTGTGAAAAAAAACTTTAACCGTTTTTCTTAATATTCTAGACAAATCAGAATGGACCCAAACTCTTATGCAATGATAGGTACGAGTTTTCCCATTCCGATGAACTTTGAATGATTAAAAAATGTACATTATTGCCCCAGTAATGGAACAATTCGTTCGCCCGCTTATAAGTGAATCCATGAAGAAAGCAGTATTTTAGCGGTAGAGCGGACTTTTGGGTCCCGTTATCTCGAAAACTATCCATTTTTCGAAGAAAATTATAAGGACCATTTTTGTAGATTACAAGGCGATCTTCATTTCTTGTCTTAACAAAAATTCTCCAATTCGCATATTTTGGCAGATATTAGCGGGAAACCCATTTTTCGGGCCTCGAGGGTCCATTTTCAGCCCTTTCCCACCTGTTAATGTTTCTAAAACTTTTTTTCGCTCGAAAGCATCTCCGAAGATCTAAGAATTGCGCCACAAGAGAAAACTGTACAGATTTATTTACAGCTTTGTCCCTTTATTTACTGGACTATTAAGCTTCAGACAACGTTTATTTTATAATAATTATTCTACAGACCTTTAAACCCATTCTTCAATTTTATTTAATGTTTTTAGGTCGTGCACTTTTCCTTCGTGAGAATGGTCAGACATCGGCAAACTTTAACAACCGATCGTTCTTACCCATCTTCCCGATGACACCCGAGGAAATAATACCCGCGAATCGATCTAGCCAGATCGAACGAACAAAGATAGTGTGCAGCTCGCAGCAGTATGAATGCTATTATGACTACGCTATGACGTTAGATCGAGATTTAGCTCACTTCACGCAGAATTACAAGGCTTCAATTTATGCGTTAAAAGATCTAACTAGAACGAAGGTAATTGTGAAATAAATTATATGCTAATATAAATTATCGTGTCACACAAAAAAAAAATCGTTTCCACGAATGCAACCTATTGGACATTAGGTTTTTGGGGTCGCTGAATTCGAATCCAAGGTCAGTTTGTTCATATCAGGTCATTTCAAGGCCAAGTAAAATTGTAGAGCAAATCCAACGCGTTCTTCTTTATTTGCATTTGTTAAAAACGGTTTTAAGTTTAAGGCTGCCGGGTGGCAGCGCAATTCGGATATTTGCCGTATTCTGCCGCTCTAACCGATGCTGGGAAATTGCTTTCCATTTTTGCTGTAACAACAGATGGTTGGTTTCTCAAAACATTAATTAAATTATTGTCTTGTTCTTGATACGATAGATTGGGGCGACCACTTCCAGCTCTTCTCTCAAAGTAAGTGTGTTTCCTGCCATTTTTTTTTAACAAAATGAATAGTACTTTTTGGGATGTTAAGCTCTTCCGCCACATCCCTTTCTGGCCAACCTCTCTGCTCAATATAATGAATCATTAATACTTTTTGATTCAAAGTTAAATTTGGCATTTTAAAAAATATTTTTAGACACTGACAACGGGCACCTGTTTCTTTATTAGTTTTTTCAACAGGTATTTATATTCAGTAGAAGGTGGTATAAGCCTATTTTACCAAAGGGAAAAAAATTGCCCAAGATTTAATGGCCCTTACTGTATCTATTTATTTGACTTACAGATTTTCTGAAAAATTGATCGGAAATAACAAATAAGTGTAATAAGCCCCCAAATCTCAGTGTCGTCGACACATTTTTATGGAATACACTAAAAACAAATAATTATATCGTTTTTGTAAAAAAATATTATTATATCTCGTTTTTCTTTTTAAACTTTAATTTTAACGACAAAATACCTAACAATGTATCAAAATGTCAATTACATGCCAATGTGGCAGGTTGAAATCTATTAATACAAAAAAAAGTTGTTTAATATCTAGAAATTTTGAAATTACAAGGGTTACTTGTAATAAATCATAAAAAAAGGTAAAACAAGCGATATCGAAAAATGCAAAAAAATTAATGTGGCGCTTATAAGTGCCCTATTACATTTTACAAATAATGGTTGGTGATGGTAGCCGATAGACGAAACGTCACATGCCAAATCTAAAAGCACCATTATGTATGTTAAACATCAAAAGTGCTATAAGGACTACACCGACTAGAGCTGTGGAGGTAATATTAAATCTTACTCCCCTTGATATGTTTGTAAGAGAAACGGCCTTGATGACTCTAACACGCCTCCGCATGGTCAGTCTAAACACTAATGTAGGCACTGGCTTAACTGGATGACGCCTGTGGAGGGATGTTACAGGTGAACTTCCAATTCTACAGACAAGAGCGGACTCAGTTGCAGCAAGGTTCGTTTTCAATAAACCCTACACTATCAACATAAGAGGAACAATACCAATAAAAGGCAAGTCTAAAGAAACCATTAGGCTGTACACTGACGGCTCTAAGACCAAGGTGGGCACAGGCTGTGGCATATACTCATCAACCATAAACCTGAAAATCGGATGGACAATAGGCGCCGAACCCAGCGTGCTTCAATCCGAACTGACAGCCATAACCATAGCGGCTTACGAAATTAAAAGCCGCAACTTCGCCAACCGTACGATCTGTATTTATACAGACAGTAGGCAAGCATTACTAGCCCTTAAAAGACCACGCATTACTTCGGGACTAGAATTTTGTCAAGCCCTGACTAACATCTCTCTAAATAATCTGGTCAACCTAGCCTGGATCAAGGGACATAATATATCTAAAGGTAATCATACCGCTGACTCGCTGGCCAGGGCGGCTGCGGGACGGAAACTAGTTGGTCCCGTCCCCACCACTGGATTGACAACAACAGCGATTAAAGACATCATTAAAGAATACTTTCATCGACTGTTTAAAGGAAAATGGGATGATATTACGAACTGCAACTTCGCAAAAAAATGCTGAGCTATTCAGACAAGTCAATAGCGAAAAAAACCTTATGATGTCCAGAAGGAACCTCCGAACACTAACGGGTGTTCTAACTGGTCACTGCGGGCTACGATGACACCTATTTAAAATGGGTCTAACGACACAGAATTATGTAGAGGCTGTGAACACGAAAATGAGACTGTGGAACACATTATTTGCGATTGTCCCCCCCTCATATTTGAACGGAACTCCATGCTGGGCTCGAACTGGCCATTACTGGCCGAAATTAGGAAGATTACACTTAAAGACGTCGTCAACTATTTTAAATCAATAGGTTGGACGACGCAGTTAATCTCCTGCCTACAAGAGGAAGCACAAAGGATCTACTGAGGTCTAGGTGCAGTGGTATATTACCACCCTCTGAACAATCAGCTCAGATCAGACTATGTAGCGGGGAAACAGTGGCAATGTAAATGGCCAGTTTGTGTTGGGATATTTCTTAAACTTTCTAAACGGCATTATGCTAGTTTTATAATTTTGCAACTTTCCCCTAATTTAAACGTTTTCGTTTTTTTTTTACTTTCTGAAATCCCGATGGTAAGAATCGAATTTTAAACACCTGATACCTATACAAAACATTTTTTGAAAACGAAAAAATTCTGATCGATTCTTTGAATCGTATGCGTACTTTAATTGATTTTTTGAGTGTCAAAATAAATAAGAATTCTTTAAAAACACAAAATATTAGCTGTGCGCCGAACTGCTGCAACTGTTTTAAAAATAAATATGGATATTTCAGGTTGTATCTTGTGGAGTATTAGAAACACCGAGGTTCGGCCGAAAAAGTACCTTCTTGTTTATTCCTGGTACCAAGGTAACGTATGAATGTAACCAAGACTTTGTGTTAGTAGGAGATCCTAGAAGAACTTGCATGGCCAACGGTCAATGGGATATTCCTGAATATGGCTACACCTATTGTCTACGTAAGTAGTTTTAAACTTTCCAATAAAATCGTTTACGATTAACTGATTTTTAATAAAGTTTTTAGAAATAGGTGCCTAGCTAGAACTGTTTTTTAAGCAAAGTTATTTTTTTTGAAAAAATTTAATAACAGTTTTATACGTTAATTTTAATATTAGCAATCCTTCCGAATTCAATTGTTCCGACACATCTATATTGACTATCGCGAAAAAGTTTACCGATTCTGTTTGCTTACCTTGGTTTACTTTTAAAAAGTACTTAGATTGGCATACTTTTTAAAATCAGTATTATAAGATATTTTTATAGCGTAGTATACCGGGTGATGCGTCGCCGAGCGGAACATAGGAAATCCCATGTAAATTTTAAGGGTGTAACTTATTGGCTCATCTGTACGTTTTACAGAAAAAAATGTAAGATAACTTTTTGAAGACATCAATCTGACAAGCCCTCGTGCCAAGTTTCAAAAAAATTTCAAAAGCAAATCTTGAATTATTCAATTAAATGTAATCACAAAATTACCAAATTTTCGGTTCAGGTAAAACCAAACACGCACCAGTAAAACGAATATTGTCCCTGACATGAGGAAAAGTGTCAATAAATCAGTGACAGTCGGTATTTGAAAAAAATGAATTATTCAATCGACGAAAAAGTATCCATAATTAAGTGGCATTATGCGGGAAACAGTTTTAGAGCAGTATCTAAAATGTTTTCAGTTTATTTCCTCACCAAACCCATTCCGTCCATTTTAACTATTAAATGTATTGTAAGTTCGAGTCCAAAGGTACCGTAATAAATAATGAGGAAGTTGCACATTTTTTTATTTTTTACTCATAAAGTTTCTAAAACTATAAAGTATCAATTGCCATATATTTTTCTAATTTTCAACTTACTATTGTTCTATAAAAAAATGTTGAAATTCAAAATAATTTTCTCCGCGCCAAAACGCAGCTCGCAAACAAGGATAGCTTGCTGTGACATCACGATCCGGTATCGGTCAAAACGACTCTCTGTCACACTCTCTGTTTTGCTTGTCATTTAAGCGGCAACAAGGTGGTTTTGTTTTATGATTTTGTTAGTTGGGCGTGTTTCTGGAGTGCCGTTTTTATTTGCTTTCGTTGTGCTAACAAAATATTGTTCTGTTATAATTCTTTTAAAAACTAGACTTCATTTATTATGACTTCTACTGAAGCTGGATTTGTCCAAGGGCAATCTGATAACTTGCCAAAAATTAATGCATTATCAATGTTTACATTTTTGGGAAATAACCCAAATTTCATGGGAACTGAGTTAAAAGGAATAAAAGCTACAAGGTATGTATTCAAAATTAAACATTATTTTAAAGTAATAATACTATACGTAGTGCAGTGCCGTTTAATAAAGTAAAAGTAAAAACTTTGGTAAAAAGATACCTCAAAACCTAAATAATAGATTTTGTAAAATAATACCTTATCTGTCTTACCGAAGGGATCTTATTGAAATAGTTTTTTTCCACTTTGTATGTCTAATTATAATTATTAAATAAAAACCGAGAAAATGATATTTAATATTTAAGAAATGTTGTCTGTTTTTGAGGCAAGTTAAATATTAGGTACCTACTTACATTAAAATGATCTTCGCAGATATGAAAGTAGATTTTACACTAACTGGACTTTTCTTCAAATCCCTCTTCATCGCTATACACCATTTCTTTCGTATTTTTTCATCTTTTGGAACGTTAAAAAATAATTTGTTGTGCCGGTGCACAACATTTATAGTATTTATGTTCCGGGCCTCTTAAATCCTCTGTTACATCCATGTTCTCTCTTTTAAACTTTAAACCGGCTATCGTCACACACTAAATCAGGTTTCATATTAATATATAATTAAAAAACTCGTCTTTACACTAAATTGGCCACAACCCGATGTAAACACAAACGGAATTACCAATGATTAAATGGCAGCGCTTGGGCCAAGCGTGGGCCGACACTTTGTTTATCGGATCTTGACGTCACACGTGGCTTGACCAATCAGAGAGCGTTTTCGTTGACCTTGTAATATTTGAAATTTAAATAATTAATTATTTAATAATCGCTTAGTTTTAAAATATTTTACAAGCACATATTAACTTTTAAGGGCATTTACTGCATTTTAAATTGGTTTTTAATAAAAAAAAAATATATGCAACTTCCTCATTGTAAATGTTCAACTCAGAATATCAAAAACAGAGCCGAAGAAAGAGAGAACAGGGATCTTAATATTCTAGTGTGGAGGAAAACAAAATGGTTAGTACGAGTTTACAACGATATTGCGCACTTTGAAAAAACTCAAATAATATTCGTATAAATTCGAAAAACATCAAGAGCCGCAGGAAGGAGATGAAGAACAAAGAATGGCATTTGGTTTTGAAATGTTGAAAAGAGCAAATAACGATAGGAATTTTTTAAGAAATATTTGTTTTACCGATGAATGTTCATTCACCCTCAACAATGAACCAAATGTTCAGAATTACCGGTATTGGAGCCAAGAAAATGAACATCGCTTTGTTCATACTCGGACACAATATCCCCAAAAAACAAATGTATTCCTGGGAATTATCGGACACCATATCATTGGACCCTTTTTTATGGACTATAACCTGGTAGCAGAAACCTATTTGGACTTATTTCAAAATCAAATTGGACCCGCCTTGGAAGAAGTTGTTCGAAAAGATCAAATGATCTTGTACCAAATGGATGGTTGCCCCGCCCATAATGCCCGTATGGTTAGAGAGTACCTGGAAAATGCTTTTAACGGCAATATTATTGGTCCACGGAAGCGGATAATTTGGCCAGCCAGGTCACCTGATCTTTCACCGAATGACTTCTTTCTGTGGGGTCACTTAAAAAGTTTCATTTATAAAAGTGTAAAATTTGAGAGTCTAAACCAGCTACAAAACGCTATTTGGTTAGAATGTAATAAAATTTCGCAATATCCACTTAGCAATGTTAAAAATAAATTTTATGATCGATTGGGATATTGTTTAGCTGTTAATGGTTTTTTTTTTTAAACATTTGATTAATTAATGTTTTTGTGTAATTCTTTAATATTTTTTAAAAAAGTTATTGTATTTTATTTTTCCACGCCTAGTAAAATATTAGGAGTTCAGTTTTCTCTTTTTTCGGATCTATTTTCGATCTTCTGAGTTAAACATTTACAATTATTTATTGCGATGGCTTTGGACTCGAATCTACTGACAATACGTTTAATGGTTAAAATGGACCAGATGATGGAAAAAAATATTTCAGATATTGCCATTGGTTTAATTAAATTCTAGTAGGATAACATTATTTTTTTATTGATAGAAAGTAATAATTGTTATTAGTTAAACTTAATTGTTACATTAAATAAAAGGTTTGATAAAAAATAATGTTAACGTGACTTTTGCTTTGAATGTAATGGTTGTGAGATTGATGCAACCAAAAAAAACATTCCTTGTATTCGGCTGTACGTCATATTTGACAAAGCCTAATAACAAATTGTTTGCTGGTGACTGGTGTCTGTTTGGTTTTACCTAAACCGAAAATTTGGTAATTTTGCAATTACATTTAACTGAATAATTCAAGATTCGCTTATTAAAATTTTTTGAAAATTGGCACGAGGGTTTGTCATATTGGTCTCTTCAAAAAGTTATCTTACATTTTTTCTATAAAATGTACAGGGGAGCCAATAATTAACCCCCTTAAAATTTACATGAGATTTCCTGTTCTGCTCGGCGACGCACCACCCGGTATAATATCTTATATATCATCATTGCCCAACACATTAATAGCTAAGATTCTAAGTACTTATTTATACTTGCTTTAAGTATATTCGATCATATTTTAAAACCTATTTAACTTATTTAGGTCAACAAGAATATTCCCAACGCCAAGCCGCCATTACCTCAGGAATAATCTTTGCAGTACTCATACCTTTAGTCTTAATTATAGTTTACATAGCCTATAGAATGTTTCGAAAATACATGGAGTCTGATGACAGTTCTTGGCAATATACCGGTCAAAAACCCACTCTTCTAGCTAGAAGTCTCAGTCCCGCTGAAACTTCAGAAGCGTTCAGTAGTCCAACTAGCGACAGATCGAGTGCTGGAAGCAGCTTGTTTAAAACTAAGAGAAACTACGATAAGAGTTACCGAACTCACGAGCCTTTATCGGGGCTTCCTGAAACGGAGTTTGAGGATAAGCCGGTAGATCCTAATGATGCGAACTATGAACCACGTACTCCTACCAGCCCTACTCCTAGTTCTTTGGTATATAGCCAGCCATTTCAAAGCCAACCTGATCTTGTCAGAGATGATTCCAAGCAGAGATTGACATATGGATCGGATGACTACGCGGTTCCAATTAAAAGGAACGCAAATGCTAACGTTTCACCGACGTCCAAATTTCCTCCGACAACTAAGCTCTCACCTACGTCTAAGGCGAGAATGAGTAGTCAAAGTAGTATTATTACAGATGTTTGAATTTGGAATAGACTGAATACGTTGTTGTATTTCTACGTTTTGTGGTAGTATAATTAAATAGGTTTTTTCGACTCTCAACAAAATTTAATAAAAAAACAACTTGAACAAATATTAACACGTTTCCTTGAAAGTGTTAGTTGTGGTTTTAATAATACTAAAATCTTGGACTTTCATTGTCTTTATTTGTTAATTGATACACAACGTTTCGGTTAGTGATGTATCTCCAACCGTTTTCAAGTGATAACTAAGAATTATTCTTAAAAGCTACGACTTATATACTATACGTTGTTCACCGAAGGTTGACCGATGTTTCACGGTTCAACAACGAATGCCTGATAATCGGAATATCGATACTAAATACATTTCGTTGTTTACAATTTTACAGCTTTAACTTTTTTTTCTTCCAGTGGGTTTCTTTATGAATAATTTTTGCTTCGACCATTGTACACGGTGTTGTTTTGACGAAGCGTGTTCGGCAATCTCTGACTTCGACGTTTCACCTCTTTCCGTATGTTTTTTGTGTTCTTTAACTCTAACTTCGAGTAGTCTTTTTGTTTCCCCGATGTAGACCTCACCATATTCACAGGAATTTTGGTAGATTATTTAAAACATTGTTCTCCGGTCTCGTCTTAGTAAGAATACTTCTTAGAGTGGTTTGGGATGTCACTGCCGTTTTGATATACCTCTTCGCGATTCTGCGGATTTTTCCGATATTCCTTTATTATATGGAATTGTCATAAATATTTGGTCAGGTGGAGTCTCGTTTAAGTTAGAGTTTGTCTTATTCTAATATTTTTCGATTGTGTCCTTTACTAGTCTCTCACTGTATCCGTTCTGCTTAACAACATAACTAGAAATCTTAAGAAAATGGATACAATGAGAGACTAGTAAAGGACACAACTGAAAAATATCAAAATAGGACGAAAAACTCTAACTTGAACGATTATCCACATGACCATATATTTATGACAATTTCATATATTAAAGGAACTTCGAAAAAGATCCGCAGAATTGCGAATAAGTATAATATCAAAACGGCATTTAAATCCCACTCTAAGAAGTATTCTTACTAAGACGAGACCGGACAACAAAGTTTCAAATAATGACTGTATCTACCAAATTCCCTGTGAATGTGGTAAGGTCTGCATCGGGGAAACAAAAAGACCAGTTGAACTCAGAGTTAAAGAACACAAAAAACATACGGAATGAGGTGAAACGTCGAAGTCAAGGATTGCCGAACACGCTTGGTCAAAACAACACCACATGCAATGGTCGGAAGCAAAAATTATTTATAAAGAAACCCACTGAAACAAAGGAAATTTAAAGAAGCTGCAATAATTGTAAACAACCAAAATGTATTTAGCAGGCCTAGTATCGATATTCCGTATATCTAGCAGCCATTGCTAAATCGTGAAAAATCGGTCAAGCTTCGGTGAACAACGGTTAGTATATAAGTCGTAGCTTTTTAGAATAGTTTTTTTGAAATATTAACATCTTTAGGTAAATGGCATCTTGTAACATATTTTATAAAAAAACCAGACGCAATAGAAGATAAGGGCAAGACTTGCCATTTAAAATAATAAATCATCTTCTCTTTGGGGTGTTAAAGACTATAAGCTAAAATTGAGGGTGGAAAAAACCTGCAACCAATAGGAATAATACGAAATAAAATGTATTTTGTAAGGTTTTTTAATAAATAAAAAATGAGATATTTTTCTTTACAGTTTACATGTGACAAAATATTTTTAAGTGCCAGGGTTTATCAATTATTTGTAATTTATTGTAAAGCACTAGGTCGTAACTAATTCGTTTTAGTTAATTTCTAAATTCCTAGCATGTGGAATTAAAATTAGCCTTGCCTTTGTAAGTAATTTGATGTGTTCACTTGGTTTTTATGTCATTTTTGAAGTTAGCTTATGTTTAAGGGCAAAATGTATGTCATTTAATTAAACATAGTTATTTTATTTGTACTTTTTTTAATAAATACTTGAGTCAAGATGAATTTATAAGCTTACAATTGTTTTTTAACCTCTATTTTAAAAGCACTTCTTGAATGGTTTGCTTATAAAACAATCTTATACCTGGATTTATTTAAAATTTTAAGCCTTTTTTAAAAGTTACCATTATTTTTAGGATTTAGTTTTTAGGTTCATTTGTAAAAAATTTTACAATTTATAGTTTATGATAAGAACATTTTAAAAATAAAGCTGTCTATATAAAAAGTTCAAGGGATGTTCCACATGCTAGGAATATATATTTTAAATAAAAATAATTTTGTTTTGGTATGAGTATTGCAAGGTATATTCCTAGTTTGCGGAATAGTACCTACCTTGTTTTATTTTATGTTCATATGCACGCACATTCCTTTATAGTTCAGGAGGCAGGGACACAATTGTGGCACTTATAGTGTAAAAGCTATTTTTTCTGGTATGGAAGTTTTATACGTACACATTTACAAAGCGAGACTCCGCTATCGCACCCAAGGTGGGGAGAGTTCGGTTCTATCTGCTTTCTGTTTAAAGCCAGGGAACCCTTTTTCCTATAAAAGCGGTTCTGTTCGCCTTCTGTTTGGATTCAGGGATCCCTTCCTAAGCACCTGTTTGTTCGAGATGGATTAGCCCTTCCCCGTGAAACAAGTACCTGTAACTTCAGGGGCACCTTTTATAACGGATTAGCCCGTTTCGGTCGGCGCATCTTTGTCTGCTTGTGACCTTGAGTGGCACCTCTCGAAACGGATTTATCCGTTTCGGTCAGCGCACCTTTGTCACTTTTTTTCCCATGAAAGCGGTTCTGTCCGCTTTCTGTTTGGAGCTAGGGAAGTAATAGTCCACCACGGCAGAGCCCCGCATCACCGCAGTAAGGCTAAATACTCTGAGAGGTCGCCCTGTATCTCAGAGGCATCGTTGGAGACACCTGTTTAAGGCACATGATGTCATTCGCTTATCAGCACGGTATGCTAACACCTTGAGTTAAGACCTTGTGTTCGTCTTAGCTTCGAATCCCGTCCCATACACTAGTGATTAGAGTTGCCGATAACCGGCAACTCCAGCGCATGTTACAAAAGATCCTACTGGGCCCAACCACGACATCGACGTGCGAACACAGCGCTGGGTAATCGTGAATAAGTGTCGTTACCGTTACTCCTGTAATATTAATTTAAAATCGCTGGTAATTCCAATTGATATATAAACTAAGTGACAAAAACATCCCCAGAAAAAAATGTTTTATCTTGATAAAATATTGTATAAATTCTGATCGTTGTGAAATAAATCAAGAAATGATCATGTTTTTAGCTTAACATTCATTTTTTCATTGGAATTTTTGTCGATTTGCAACTTGAATATATAGCCACGATGGTAAAGTATGTTTTTAAATGTCCAGGGTGCGAAGGACAGATTATCGCTAAATGACATACTAAATGACATAATTGACCTTAAGGGATCTCTTCTTTACCATCAAATCACTTGCAAATTAATCGGTAACGGAAAATAAGAGAATAGGTGAATGCTGGGATTTTTTTGAACGATCACGTTAAGTAATTTGTTTTATTATAGAAAATTAACATAATCAGCTTAAATGGCCCAGAGAACAGCTTTTGCAGAATTGAGAGTAGAATCCATTATTCTAGTGACGAATCCAAATTTTTCTTAGGTATGCCTAATGGCCGGGACAGGGTAAAAAATCACAGTTAGTTAAGAATCGCGGTTGCCAGGCTTTGAAATTTAAAAAAATCAGCAAATGATGCCGTGTGGCAGAGAGGAGGTGTGCATAGAACACCCCCAAGTTTACATATAAATTTAGAATGGTCTTTTTAAACACGGTTGTACTTCTACATAAGTTTATGGGGGTCTGAAATGGATCCCCAAGAGAATATATCTATCATCTATTAGAACCATGCTAGATGTATTCATGATTCATAAAATTGACATCTCCTTTCGTCGCATTGAAAATCTCTACTTGTAAGAAATTGGTTTGCTAGCCGTGTATAAAAAAATATCTGTTATGATGTCTAGCAACCTACCCAGTACTTAGTACAATAGTTATATTTTTATCCTTAGGTCAGCAAGAATATTCTCAAAGGCAGGCCGCTATAGCTTCTGGAATAATAATGGTTATATTAATTCCATTGATATTGCTCTTTGTCTACTTGGCTTACCTATGGCTTAAGAAGCAGCAAAAAGTGAGGGAAGAAGAAGAAACGCTACAAAATGACTACGATGATCAAAAAAGGTAAGATGTCACGCATGGTTATATTAAATTGGGCAAATAAAAGCGGCACAATAGAAAAATTACTTAAAAAGGAGAGTGCTAAGAATCTAAAGTACGATACATGTAAATATATTTTAAAAGTATAACCCCTAACAAAAGTAATAATCGCTATAGGTACCTAAGAACATACAAATTAAATATAAGCATAAAAGCTAATAAATACATTATTAGAATACGTTAATATTAAAAAATAGTATATTACATACCCTGGTGCAAAGTGTTTCATTTTTATCGAGAAAAAATTTTGGTTTATCGTTTGAGTTGCATCCTTTTTTAATTTGAGGTTTTTGTATGTGCTTTATACTTAAAAGAAAACACTTAGTATACAAACATTGTACAGTAACGGCCATTAAATCTTGGGCAATTATTTTTCCCCTTCATAAAATATGCATATCGTCCCTTAGCTTACAACACCGCTCAAGTCGAAAATTGGCGGTTTTCACATTTTAATTCCTTTAGATAGAGCTGCTCATTTCGCGTCTAACCATTGGTCACATGATATAGATTTCAGCCTATCAGAAGCCGTAATTCAAAAAGTAGTGACAGCGCGCAAGTCGTTTGGCCTCTCAACACCACACAAATCGTTAGTCTGTCATACAGCTCTATCACAAATATAAAAATAATTTTGAGTTAGAGGGTAGAGAATGCCTTGGCCGTAAATTATTTGACAAATTATTTTTGAAATTCAAACTGAGCCTATTCCACCCTAAGAAAGACCAGTGTGACGTTTGTTGCAGTCATTAAAACTGGAAACATTACGGATGAAGAATATGCTTAACATGTTTTGAAGGTCGAGCCAGGAAAGAGAAAGATACTGACAAAGGTATTGCACAGTCCGGAGCAGTGTCACATATTTACACAGGATGTTAAATCGGTAATATTGGCTCCGTATCTTCAAGCCAGTGCTATTTATTATAAAACTTAATTATGCGTCCATAATTTTACATTATACAATTTGGCAACTAGGGAAGTAATGTGTTATTGATTTCGATGAGTCAAATAGCACGCTTGAAGCCTATGTTTTTGCTTTATGCTTGGTAGACCATCTAGAGAAGGTTTTGAGTCAGAAATTATTGCCTGTGATTTTATATTTCGATGTTGTACTCAAACATGCAATGTTACCTTAAGCAATGCTTTGTTACGTTTAGCGTTTAAAAAAATATATTGTGATTACTCAAAACTACCTTGAAAAGAAATTTACCTTCCACAACAATACATGGCTATAACTAAAACAGCTAGGAGTGATCTTAGTTTTATGACTAATATGACTTCTAAAGTAAAATAGGAAACAGGTGACCCATTCGTTACAGATGTACGTATGCTAGAATACAGACCAAATGGCACAAT
This sequence comes from Listronotus oregonensis, assembly GCA_019359885.1. Taxonomy (NCBI): domain Eukaryota; kingdom Metazoa; phylum Arthropoda; class Insecta; order Coleoptera; family Curculionidae; genus Listronotus; species Listronotus oregonensis. Next base: position 24,218 of record JAHBCN010004824.1, on the reverse strand, counting down.
TTGGTATAAAATTGGTTTTGATGACGAGCTTCAGCCGTTACCAGATCGTCCCACGCCAATTAACAGCATTAAACAAATAAATCACCAGCAGAAATTGTATGCAGCTAGAACACCAATTACAAAACGGGAGTATGAAGATTTGCAAGACTTAAAAAGTGTATTACCATCTAGTTGCCACTCTTTTTATGATGACCTTCCGCACAGCAATCGTTAAAGTCTGCAACTAACTATTAGACTAGGTATTTCAAGTATTATTTTTATAATTTTTTTTACTATTATATCTTGATCGTTGGTTTTTATTAAAGACTATGTTTTAAATATTTACCCATTAAAATCAAAAATAAAATTTCACCTACACTCTAAATGTTCATGTGTCACCAAATAACTTTAAGCAATTAATCTCAACAATGTGATTTAGGTTCTAGATACCTGTGTTATAACGAATGTTAATTATTCTTAAAATATTTCTTAATAATAACTTTTCTTTGTAAATCCTCTAATAATACCTTATTCCCTAACATTTTCGCAAACAACACCGCCTTAATCTAATAAAATATCAGTCAACACAGCTCAAGTCATAAAATAAAAGTTAAAATAAAGTATACCGTCAAAATAAGTATAAATAATTATTTCCTAACCGCTAACTAGGGTATTTATTAGGTAACAACAGAAAAATTCCGCAGATTTATTAAAATAGACAGTTTTTTTCGTCTCCTGTAAAGTTGGTAAAAATGACTTATGCGGTGTTGTTAGCTAAGGGACGATATGCCACCTTCTACTGAATAAAAATACCTGTTGAAAAACCTAATAAAGAAACAGGTGTCCGTTGTCAGTGTCTAAAAATATTTTTTAAAATGCCAAACTTAACTTTAGATCAAAAAGTATTAATTATTTATTATATTAAGCAGAGAGGTTGGCCAGAAAGGGATATGGCGGAAGAGTTTAACATCCCAAAAAGTACTATTCATTTTGTTAAAAAAAAATGGCAGAAAACACACTCTTTTGAGAGAAGAGCTTAAAGTGGTCGCCCCCAATTATCGAATCAAGAACAAGACAATAATTTAGTTAATTTTTTGAGAAACCAACCATTTAAATCTATAGTTACAGCAAAAACGGAAAGCAATTTTCCAGCATCGGTTAGAACGGCACCGCGAAGAATAAGGCAAATATCCGATAGCCTTAAAACCGTTTTTAACAAATGCAAACAAAGAACAACGCATTGGATTTGCTCTACAATTTTACTTGGAACCTCCGATTTTTTGGGAAAATATAATATTCACCGATAAAAGAGTTTCAGTCGCGTGGCAAGTCGATGAATGGATGGAAGAGCAACGTACCAGGGTTTTACCTTGGCCCGCACGTAGTCCGTATTTAAATGGTATGGAGAATGTTTGGGGCTTATTAGTTAAAAAAATAAATAGGGAAAATAAGTTTAGGCCGCCAAATGTAAACGAACTTAAGGATAAAATTTTAGAGGCGTGGAATGAGTTACTAGGAAATCCGGACTACGCCCGGGCTTTGTTCTATTCGATGTCTGGAACGCTAAACTCTGTCTTAGAAAAAAAACAGAAAAGTCCAAATTTGACAAATTTTTTGCCCAAGATTTAATGGCCGTCACTGTACTTCCGACGGTATTGAAAGTTAGGTTGTGTAAATTCTTGAGGTGTGTCAGCTACCGAAAATTTTATGACTGGTTGTTTCTTGGTTTAAATATAAATAAATACGCTTTACAAGTGTACATGATCATAAATACAATTCTAATATCGTGTAGAGAAAACAAAGAAATAAAAAAAATCAATATAAATATTGTTATAATTTCTCAAAACCTGTTGAATATCGATCTTCTACTTCTATTATTGGACGAAAATTCAATATAGAACGTTTCACGAGGGTTTGTACTTACGTCATCAATGACGTCATGACTTGGAAAAAAGGGTTGTCGTAGCTAATTCATATAAATTCAATGCTGTTCACATTTTTAATTAAAGTACGTTTCAAATCGCTCTTTAGAGCACGTTCAGAATTGTTTTCTAATAAAATTTTTAATTTCCTTAAGGTAAAGCTAAGCTTAAATCAAAAATTCGATTGGACCAGCGTTATCGGCGGATTCAAGATTCGCTTTATCTCAGCCTAAAAATATTTAGACTTAACGTTATTCTTGTCTCAATTTTGTTGATTTTTTTGTGTTTCTCATGATGAAAGACCATCGAAATCCCCGATTTATTAGAAAACGGGTGTTTCAGTCGGCATAATGGAACAAGTAATTATCAGAATATTACATTTTTAGAAAGATTTCATTTTTTAAAGACAACAGTGTTAAGCCTTATAGAAACCAGAAAGAAATACCTGGAATATAATACATATATAACAATTTGCAGTTAATACCTGGAATATAGCAAGTATAGTATAATGATTTGCAGTTATTTTAAACTTTTTCCGGTTTTCGGGCTAAAAAAAAGACGGTCTATAAATTGGTTTATTTTTTATAATACTTTTGTGCCGTGCTATCTTATACCTTGCTAGCAACAAACGTTTTCTTTTTACATGTTCTCTCTTTTTTGGTAATTTTATTTGTTAGTTTAGGTCCTTTTTTTTAAATTTCTTTAATCAAATTATTTATATGGATGTTATATAAGGTTTAACTGGATTTTTGAACACTAAAGAAGCAGAAAATACCATAGCCGTAACTTATAATATGCGGTGGTGCCAGCATTATCACTTACTAAGTTTAAGTTTTTAAAATATGAATAGGTACATTTTTTAAATTTATTTAATAAAATAAAGTTTATTTAAAATACTTGCAGCAAACACTGCGTAAATTCTATTTCTAATGATGTGCTCATGAATCTTATAAAGAGGGCGTCCACGAGAGCATTGAATTGCAGTTGTTGTGGCTGCTTTATAATCCTCATTTGTTTCTGATTCCATGCGAACTTATCTTTTTGACGGTGGTAATGCCGACTCCCAGGGCATCAGCTACTCCCTACAGCATGCAAAAAAAATAGACATAAATTACTTTTTAATATGTATACCAATAACAAACCACAAGAATAAACAAATCTACTTATCTCTAAAACTGCAGTAAGTGGTAACAGGTTAATTCCTGCATCTCTCTCCTGTGTGAAATAGTCAATAAGGTTTAAAATTATATTTTGTTTACTTGAATACCGTCGAGGCATTTTACACAATAAAAATACGAAAATGAAAATAAAATCTGACGTTACTTTTGACAAAACAATTTTTTTGACAAGTTTGAAAAATGACATAATTTCATAACCCATATTTTAGGATATTATTATTGTAGCTTTAAAAAATCAGCTGCTGAACGGCAGCCATTTTGATTTAAGAAACGACCAACCTTTTGACGTCATTAATTTGTTTCAGTCTGTTTTTGACCTTTTTAATTTGTTAAAAAAGGTAAGGTAATTGATGACGAAAGTACAAACCCTCGTGAAACGAAGTATATACAGTTTCGAATTTAAAAAATATTCAAATTTGTTGTTTTTTAAGACGAGCCCAGGAAGCTGCAGCTAAGAAGCTGACAGCCGCTGGCGATTATGACGACGATGACCTCACAAGCAACGTGACAAGTAATGTTACGACAGCATCGCCTGTTCCACAAAATGTCAATACCCAGAGTACCTATCCGCAAAAGACCAGTCCACAGAGTACCAATCCGCAGATGACCTATCCACAAAATAGCAGTGAAACACCAGCTTCTCCTGGTGGAAAAGAATCCACAATATACTAAAACTAGGAAAACTTTTAGGTTTAGGTTTATTTTTACATGTGTCTGATTGATAGTATAGTAAATAGGAGTAGTTATAGATATTTTTTTTATTTTAGTATATATTTAGGTAAGTGGCATTTGGAAAATATTAAAATAATCAAATTTGTCTGGTTGTAAATATCAGATTTGCAAATATTTGGTTAACTGAACATAATATTTGGGTTTGAGATATTACCAGAAGAAGATATTCGTATTTACAACTTAAAACGCGATATTTTCTTGTTTTTTAATTTAGTCTAGGAGGAATTGGAGTACCAAAAAGTGTTTCTCCTCCATTTTTTTTATACGATCCTCTTTAAATTGCCCTACTAATGATATAAATGCATGATGTTGCCGAAATTGTTTAAACAATTCCTAGGAATTGTTATTTTTTAAACGGACAATTTTTTTTCATGTTTTTTATTGAAATAAGAATAAAAAAGGTCCTTTGACTTTTTACGATAAAGTTCATATTTTTGGAGATATGAATTTTTAAAAGTTCGAAAATTTCAAATTTGGGTACTTTTGACCCATAAAAAATATATATTAAAAAAAATTAAACATAAAAATATATTTTTCTGTTTTTTATACAATAGTTAATGATATCCTTAATTAAGAGGATTCATACCTGCTGTTTACAAGCTATTTTCTTTTAAAGAATGGCACCAAAACTAACGAACGAAATTAAACAAAATTTTGGAAATATATTCTAATTATATCGACAAATGAGGGAAAGGTATTGAGAAGTACCAATTTTTAAAAAAAACTTTTGGTTTTGTTATTGTGTAATATTTACTTTTTTTAAATACTTTCCTTCATTGTTTACCATATTCCCCATAATTTATGAAGAGACCAAAATTTTAAATAAACCCCTAGTTTTTGTCAAACTTTTAAATTTCGTAATTAATAAATTTTGAAAAAAACGAAACCTTTAGATTTTTAAAACATCTTGGCAACGCAGCAGCCCTCATAGGATGTCGACGTGGTGGCAGGTGGCATGGGAAGCGATTTTCATGTCTATTTTTAGCAGATTAAAATAATATTTGTTATTATTAGCGTGCCTGTTAATTTGATTTGCCTTTTGAAGATGGGACGGACTAAAAATAAAGAAAATGAATGTGGTAGAAAACGATTATGTCTGTCAACAAGTCGGAAAAATAGACGACTTGCTATGAAAAAACGGTAAGTAGGATATTATTGTTATGAAAGGTTTATATTTAGGGTTGCCATAATTTATTAGAGTAATGTCCGGACGGTCCATCAGATCCTAGGATAAATAGCAGCGATTGTGAAACGCGTGCACGAAATTTTTTCTGCTACTTTACCTAACTGAAATGGTTGTAGAAATTAGACAAACTAAAAGTAAAACTACTTACTGAACAGAATACAGGCAACGCGCTGCGACTGGCTGCGCTGCAGTGCTCGCAAATATTCAATATTCGGACGCATTTACGAGTCCTGACAAAAGTCCGGACATGGTTAATAAATCCGGACGTATGGCAAGCCCATTTATAATATGATTTTTCGACTACTATTACTACTATAAGTAAAATACAAAAATTAATTTTGAGGAAACAAAATATAGAATCAACAAAGTCTAACCATAGTTTTAGCAGTGCTATGCAGACGAACAGGTAAAATGGTTATTTTTGTATCTAGGGTGCGAAATACTACTTTGGTGATAGATTGATTGTACAATCATTAAGCGTGCGATGTATTTCGAGCCGGGCAACGCCGGGTTTTGCAGCTAGTATTATTATAAATATAAGTCTATTTTCTGTTAAATTATTACGTGGTATTATTTTATAATTTGTCTTATTTTTTTTATAATTGCACTTTTCTTGAAGTTTATTTGCTGTTATTTATATTATTACGTGATATTAATTTATAATAATTAATTTACATCTTTTTATAAATGCACTTTTTAAAGTTTATGAAAATTTTCCGTTATTTTATTACGTGGTATTATTTTATAATTTGTTTTACTCTTTTTATAATTGAACTTTTTTAAAGTTTGCTGTTATATTAATACGTTATAATTTGTTTCAAATTTTCTATAATTGCACTTTTTTAAATACCTGATGGAAAGGAAACGAATTACACAAACTTAAAATGTCAATGTCGAATATGAAAATAGGTTAAACTAGGTAAGTAAGTTTTCTCAATAAACTAAAAATGTCGCTCAGTGAAAAAGACCTTATTGAATTGCAAAATATGGTTGGTCACATTTTCAAATAGCTTGATAGAATCGTGCCAAAATATAGGAGCATACTGTGTGAAATATGAGCTTTTAAATGATGTATCGTAAGCCGTATGTACCTTTTAAAATTTTTTTTTCAACTGTCAGTAAAAAAATAGATATTTAATTAAGTTCTAAAGTAGGAATAAATAATTAAATTTACCTTTAAGTGTTTCCCATAAAAATAAGAGCTAACGTAAATAATAATGGAAATTCGTACCTTACGCTGTATAACTGTAATAAAAACAACAAAAATCAATTAAAAAAAGCCTTTTGTTACACATGCTTGTTATTGTTTATTATTTATAAAAACCTATATGTAAAAAATACCTAAAGCCGACCCAGGTCAGAAATAATCGTCTGTTGCGGTTGGCATAGCGACCGTACATTGTTGCCAGTGGTCACCCCCTAGAATAGACCCCATTATTTTCTTTGGTGGTCACCACACGGTCTGTTGTTCGTTTATTACCTTATTCCTTTTGTATTTTGTGTTTATTACCATCGAAGCACGATTTGAACTTGATCAGCTGATGATGAATGCTCTTAAGATTTAAAAAAACTTTTATTGTTTATACAGGTTTTTTTTGACTGTTTATTATGCGCTTACAAGTAAAATAAAGCTCCAATAACTTTTGTAAAATTTATTTCAGGAAAAAAAACTTATAATCACGAAATGTAGATAATTAAATTATTAATAACATTGCTTCCTTTAACAATTTTGATAAAGTTACTAGTTTTTAAGATAAAGGATAAATAATGACACAGGGGGACCGATACAGCGTATGAGTCAGAGAGACGGCGATACTAAAAGGTAAGGGACACATACTTGCGAGCGCGCTTAATAAACAATTAAAAAACCTGTATAAATAAGAATTTTTTAAAAAATCTCAATTAACTATTTTATCAACTATTGTATAAAAAAAATTTTTTATGTGTTATTTTTTTTAATATATATATTTTTTTATGGGTCAAAAGTACCCAAATTTAAGATTTTTCGAACTTGTAAAAATTCATATCTCCAAAAATATTAACTTTTTCGTTAAAAGTCACAGGACCCTTTTTATTTTTATTTCAATAAAGAATATGAAAAAAATTTGTCCGGTTAATAAATAACAATTCCTAGCAATTGTTTAAACAATTTTGGTTTCAACAATAGGGCATCAGGTGGCGCCACGGCAACATGCATTTATATCATCAGTAGAGCAACTTAAAGAGGATCGTATAAAAAAATTGAAGTGGAAAGTTTTCGGTACTCATGCGCCGATTCCTCCTAGACTAATTTGCTTTTTGCGATTTTTGTACACATTTTTAAAATCAATTAGAGTGTAAATCCAAAATAATTATTTTAGTTAGCTACATTCGCGATCTGTAATAAAAAGTAAACGCGCTTTTCATTACATTACAACACTAAAATGTTTTTTAATAATAGAGCATAGTCTATACAAGTAATATTACATACATGAACATAAAAAGTGCAAAAAGTACCATCTAAATTTCTATGTCGAATAAATTCTGCCTTTGTAAGTTTAAAATGAACAAAATTTAAATACAGTTCAAATTAGATATAGTTTAATTACTATTAAGTATGTTTGTGGATATTTTAAGATAAATAAAAGAAATTACTGTGTAATCGAACAGATTCAAATAAAAAATTCCTCTATCATAAAAAAAAATCGAAGTCTAACTGCATTACATTGCTTAAATAAAAAAAATATTACCTTGAATTGAAAACTTGTAAAGATCTTTCCATGTTATTAAATGCGTTTATTTTGTGAATAAAGCTGTTGTTAACTGTTTGATTTTGCCCTGAGAATAACGTAAACAGTGATGGTAATTTTAAAGGATCTAATGGTTTTGTATTTTGCATACGATTTTAAAAAAGTAAATATGTAAAATATATGGAACCAAAAAGCCAAGATCTTTCCTACAATTTCTAATAAACAGGACATGTAATTTATAAAAAAGAAGCTTCATTGTACTTTATACTTTTTTAATTTTTAATTCGGTTAACAAACTTTGTTATTTTGTAACCCCCTGAAATATTTTACAGAAAAAATAATAAAAAAAATTATCAATTGTATTTCCTTTTTATATGTATTGCTATTTATTTAATAATAAAAAAACACAGAAAATAATGTATTTAATAATCAAATATATTGCCGATTTTCCCATTAAAGGTTTTTAAAGAAAATGTGTTTGATTATACTGTAAACCCTTTTATTTAGAATGATTGCTAGGTAGCTGGTATTTATATACTTAAGTATAAATTTTTAGATTTTAAGATCAGTTTCAAAGCCGTTGAATCTTTTTTATTTTAATTAAATTAAAAGGTAAACACTATGTTTTTTCTTGTTTTATTTCACAAAGTTAGTTCTATGTTTTGGTATTTTTATATAGTTTTTATCAGTATTTATTAATATATAATTTTTCTTCAATAAGAACTGTTTTAAATTAAGAAAGATAAATAAATTAAATGTTACCAAATGATTTGTGTTTTAGTTTTTCTCTTAACAAATGTAGCAGGTATCGGTCAAGAAAGTTTAATATAAGCAGTAGAAAACAACCAATAATCTAAAAAATGTTTTGCGCAAGCAAGATAGAAACGTCATTCAATACTTCGAGTGATTCAACGAAGTAACAGTGTCACAAGAAGGTTTGTTAAAATATTAGTACCTTCTATAAATATAAGTTGGCAGAACAATGCAGAACGAGACTTATTGATCTTAGTTCGAGAACGTGTAACAGGGACGTTGCAAATGCAGATTTTTTCACATCCGCCGATGAGGATGCGGATTTTTGAAGGCCCACATCCGCTGATGCGGATATAATCACTTAATGTAAAAGGTAAAAATTGGAGCATTATAATAAATAGAAAGCAATATTTGCCGCCTTCTTTAGGTCAAGTTTGTTGCGCAGAGGTTCGTAAGTTAAACCCACGGTACTGAACAATTGTTTGCTAAGCGAAACTAGACATGTAACGATTGACTGTAAACAAATGACAATAACAAACGCGTCGGAGTTGTAACTTGTCACCGAACGGAATCTTCGCTGTTATTGGTTAATGATCACGTGTGATCACCTAATTTCTTGTAGAGCAACTTGTGCGACATCCCCATCTGCATGAAGCTCCGCATAGATTTATTGCAGATGCGGATGTCCAATTGATGCGAAAGTTCCAACATCTCTAACGTGTAAGCTGCCTCCCGAGAAAATCAGGCTAAAAAGTAACATATAAGGCCGCGGTCAGAGTAGCAAATTTTTACATTTTTCCTTAACCGTGTACTTTTATTTCCTCCACACAATGCATATTCGGTTGTTTTTTTCCCAGAAAAATATTAAATAAAGACCATCGTAATGTGTATCGGACCCAACAACATATGACAATATAATTAATAATCTCATTATCATTACCATCTTAACCAGGATCGACAGGATAATAGAAATACATATTTTTTGTCAATATAAAAAAATCCCTGCGTATTTGTTATAATCGAGGTTGTACCGGTTGATATCTCGTAGAAAAATAATTCTTTAATTAATTTAGAGAAATATTTAAAAATTCTCCTAAAAGCAATCAATTAGCACTTAATTCCTATTTATTTTAATCATTAATAAAGAAATTCTTTGATTATGGGTCTGCTAAATTTTTGAAACCTGGCAGACCTACAGTTTTTTTTAGTATTTTTAAAATCGTTAGTGCACCTTATTTATCAATAATATTTGTATACGTGTTGTCAAGGAGGATTGTAGCAACAATTGGATATATTTGTTCACTTATTATCGGGTTACCTTGTTATACTTATCTATATTTTTTTTTCAGCAGCGTATTTAGCACAGCTATTTATTCTGTGGCACCAGTACCTAGGATAATAATTTTTATATTCTTTAATAATTATTATAACATTTTGAAATCCAAGGTGTCCGGGAAAATGTGGAAATTCTCCCGGATATGAGAAATAAAAACGTAAAAAAATACTACAAGTTTATATACATTTTTTTTTGTATCCCTTCTCGAAAATATAAGCTTCCAAAGAGTTCCAGTGGAATCAAGTTTTTTAGACAAATATTAAACCACCAGATATATTCAAATTTTATTTTAATAGGATGTAATACCAAGTGAGACTTCAAATTACTATTAAAGGAAGTGTCGTAAATTATTCACTGCTTTCCCCTTTTTTATGCCCTCTATTGATAAAAACTGTGGAAAACGTTTTTTACAAACCTTTAACTATTGACTTAAAATTATGTACTCTTCATTTATGTGGCTAATCCTAACCGTTTTCGTAAAAACGTCACTTTATTTTCACTGTTGTCAGGGATGAATATAAAAAAAGGAAATTTTTCTCAATCCGTCGTGCTCGCAAGTGTATTAGACTTCACGGAGCTTATGTTGAACCTTCTTACTAAGTTTTTAACTAGAAGTTTAAATTTTTATTGAAACTGTTATGCTGGTGAGACAATTCTTTTCCATATTCAACCGGACAGAACCCATAAGTTCTGTCCAGTCCTAACCAGAACTAAGTGTAGATAAAGTGATGTTTTTCCGAAAACGGTTAGAATTAGCAACAAATGAATAAGAGTACTTAGTTTTTAGTCAATAGTTAAAAGTCTGTAAAAGCGTTCTCCAAAGATCTTATCAATACAGCGAGTAACGATAATAGTCCGGGAGGCCACCGCAAAAAACCAAGCCTATAAGAGAACCGCATGAAACATTTTTTTTTATATTACTATGAACTATAGTCAATTCAAAGCCGCACTGCTGCCTCAGCTCAGCAGGTTTAAATTACATTTTTTACTTAAAAAAAATTGTGAAAAATCGGTTTTTTAATATAACTCGAGAATTACTGACTTTAAGAAAAAATGATATATAGTCAAAATTAATGGTCTAATAAAACTACGTCAGTTTTTTTTTATAATTTTTTTGTAGCCCTTTTAGTTTTTGAGATATTAACGATTTAAATTAAAAAAAAACTCAAATATCTTAAAACTTAAAGAGTTACGAAAAATGTAATAGGCAAAAAATATGCCTTCTAGTTAGCATTATAAAAATAGTTATATATACATTTTTAATAAAATAAGTAATAAAGGAGATATAAGCAATAAAGCGATTTTGGTCATTAAATATTTTGCCAATAACAATATTTTATTGGTACAAGTAAGTATACCAGCTCCGATGCATTTAAAAATTAATTTAAAATGTTCTATTTATTGAATGAAGCAAACTAATACACATGTGCCTCAAGGCAATGGGGGATAACCACGGCACGGATATTTTATTTAAATTTTATTTAATTTTTTTTTGGTCCAATAACTGTACCTATACTTATCCACTTAAAACTTTAAATAAAATAAAATTTAAATTTTATTTAATTAAAAAAAAATAATAATAATAAGTTCCTCCTCTATCTGGGTGTTGTATACCTGGCAGGACGCTTAACATTTCTCGATCTTCTATGCTTCTATGCGTATAGCTCATCGTTTAAATAGTTTTATTATCGATTTAAATAATAATATTATTAATTTATAGACAGTTACTTCTTCAGAATCATCTTGAAAAAATTTTAATGATATTTTTAAGATGAAAAATTTTTTTATAGTTTTTTTTTCAGTTGAATTAATGTATAAACTTTAATTTAATTATATTCTAAAGTATTAAATAAATGGGTAAATACCATAATTTAAATAAGAATGGCTTTAAGCCTAGAAGAAGTAAATAGCCTAATGAGAGAAATATTTTAAAAGTTTAATACTAAATAAACTGCGTATATAAAAAAAAATATGTTAAAATTATAATTCAAATTTTCTCAAAATCATTCTGAATGAGTAACTGTCTTTAAAAAATTATTGATATTAATATTTAAATTGATAATACGATGAGCTATACACATAGTAGCATAGGAGATCGAGAAACGTTAAGCGTCCTGTCAGGTATATAACTCCCAGGTAAAGGAAGCATTTTTATTTCAATTAAATAAATATTAAATTTTATTTTAGTTAAAGTTTTAAGAAGATCGGAATAGGGAACAGTTATTGGACAAAAAAAAAATTAAATAAAATATCCGTGGCACCAGGTTATCCTCCATTGCCTCGAGGCATATGCAGGGCCGTATTTAGGTATGGTCGCGCCCTTGGTGGGGCTTAACATTTGCGCTTCCCCTCACACATTGGGGGATCGGGAAGTATAGAATACACCCCAATGAAAAGGGGATTCCAGGGATTATTCCCCGGAAATTTTACAAAATTAAAATGCAAAGTTATAGGTTTAAAGTTTTTTGGAACCGATAATTTCGTTTCTTTAAAATACCAATTTTTTGGTGGAATTTGTGTCAAATTCTATATTTTCTTTATATAAAAATATTAGGTAAATATTTGAAAGAGACATGATTTACATAAAGCAACTGTTTGTATCTGACTAAACGAAGTGGAATGTAAATTAACTATACATTGTTATTTGCGGATGATTTGATGATTAAACTTAGAATACATTTTTTCTACAATAAAATCGTAGTTACAAAAATACTGTGCATAGCAGACCTACTAAAAAGTAACATTTATACTTTAATAAATTAAATATTATGCAACAAGAATAAGAACTAGTACTGCCCCCAATTTAATAAATACGAATTTATCCGCAGCTTAAATATTAAAAAAAAAATCAAAGAGTTACATTCGTGCTGTAGGTATCAGGAGAAATTGATATTTTATTTATAATTTATACATTTTTTCATTCTTAATATATTAAAAATAATTAAATTAAGCGTCTAAGTTGAAAATTTGTTATAAAATTGTTCTGTTGTAATTAATTTATTTGATAAATTTTGTCAATAAAATATAATAATAATATGACTACGGTACCAACAACTAATAAAAAAAACTCAGAGTCGATTTTGCGCCCCTCAGGTAGCCACCGCCTAAATACGGCCCTGGGCATATGTGTATTAGTTTGTTTTATTCAATGAATAGAACATTTTAAATTAATTTTTAACTGGATTGGAGCTGGTATACTTACTTGTACCAGAAAAAATATTGTTATAAGCGAAATATTTAAGGGCCAAAATCACTTTTTTGCCTATATAACCTTTAATACTTATTTTATTAAAAATATGTATATTATTTTTTTTATAGAACTAACTAAAAGGCATATTTTTTTATTACATTTTTTCGTAACTCTTTTAGTTTTTAAGATATTTGCGTTTTTATTTTACATTTTAATCGTTAATATTTCAAAAACTAAAAGGGCCACAAAAAAATTATATAAAAAAACTGACGAAGTTTTATCAGACCATCAATATTAATGATATACTTTTTTCCTAAAATCAATAGTTTTCGAGTTAAAAAACCGATTTTTCACGATGTTTTTTAACATAAAAAAATGCAATTTGAACCCGCTGAGCTAAGGCAGCAGTGCGGCTTTAAATTGACTATTATTCATAGTAATATAAAAAACATGTTTCATGCGGTTCTTTTACGGGCTTGGTTTTTTGCCGTGGCCACCCGGACTATAAGAGGTCATGACTGTCAGAGCTAGTCCATCCCTGCAGCTGTAAGTAAGTTACAACACTTCCTTTAATATTTATTTAAAGAGTCTTACTTCGTATCAGGTTTTTTATTAATGTATTTCCGGTGGAGCCAAACACAATAGCACAAATTCGCATCAATAATTCTGGTATCTCACTAAAAACAACCATATTGCCCCAGTTCTAATGCGACAATTATACTGTTGTAATGGCTAAACTATTCATTGAATTATTCCGCTATTACTCAACTTTGCCTATTCATATGGATGAGATATGGTGGTCCAATTGATTTTGCTGCAAAATTATATTATCCAAACTATACTTGCATTATTGCATTATGTATGCCGAAAAACAATGGTGCAAAGTTATGCTAATAAATTAAACTACTTAGTTGCTAGGTAGTTATTGATATGGGATTTCCTTTTTGTAAGAAAAATATTATTACTATTTATATTTGGGTAATAATTATTAGGAAGTTTAAATTCAAAATGTGAAAAGGATTAATTACTGTCAAATATTAAGTATTTTTATTGTTAAAATTTAAAATCATCACTAAATATAATTGTAAAAAAAGACCTGTCATGATTTTTTTCCCAAAAAAATGTTTGGTCCCATTGGGAAGATATAAAGCTGGAGTTAGCCACAGGGTACACGTGCTTCAACTTGCGCTATGTACAGCCATTTAACGGTGAGGGGTCCATTATTATAAATAATAAATTAAATATAAGAAATATGTATTTTAATGCCCGAGCAACATATAATCTAAATCTATCTTGCCAGAACTATACCCATGGACCTGTCTTACTTAAAATAAGACTGTTAGTATTTAAAAATTAATATTATTTTAAAAAAGCACGACTAAAAGAAACCTAATAATAAATAAAGGTTTTAAAAAATGTTCTCATCCATTTATTTTCTTTAAAAAAGTTTTTTAACGGAATATAATCGTTATTCTAAAGAACTAGAAAAGTATCTTCCATGATGCAAAAAAAATGAGATGATATAGAACGTTTCACGAGGGTTTGTACTTACGTCATCAATGACGTCATGACTTGGAAAAAAGGGTTGTCGTAGCTAATTCATATAAATTCAATGCTGTTCACATTTTTAATTAAAGTTAGGCAATATTGATGCAAGTACGTTTTAAAGCGCTCTTTAGAGCACGTTCAGAATTGTTTTCTAATAAAAATTTTAATTCATTATGATCCGATTGCACCAATAAAATTTATAATTTTCTTAAGGTAAAGCTAAGCTTAAATCAAAAATTCGATTGGACCAGCGTTATCGGCGGATTCAAGATTCGCTTTATCTCAGCCTTTATTCTTGTCTCAATTTTGTTGATTTTTTTGTGTTTCTCATGATGAAAGACCATCGAAACCCCGATTTTTTAGAAAATTGGTGTTTTAATCGGCATAATAGAACAAGTAATTCTCAGAATACAACATTTTTAGAAAGATTTCATTTTTTAAAGCCAACAGTGTTAAGCCTTATAGAAACCAGAAAAAAATACCTGCGATATAACGATTTGCAGTTATTTTAAACTCTTTCCGATTTTCGGGCTAAAAAAAGACGGTCTATCAATTGGTTTATTTTTTATAATATTCTTGTACCGTGCTATTTTATACCTTGCTGGCAACAAACGTTTTCAAAGAAATAAGTATAGTCATAATTTACATTTTAATATGTACACCAATAACAAACCACAAGAATAAACAAATCTACTTACCTCTAAAACTGCAGTAAGTAGTAACAGGTTAATTCCTGCATCTCTCTCCTGTGTGAAATAGTCAATAAGGTTTAAAATCATATTTTGTTTACCTTCTGAATGCCGTCGAGGCATTTTACACAATAAAAATACGAAAATGAAAATAAAATCTGACGTTTATTTTGACAAAACAGTTTTAGTTTAAAAAATGACATAATTTCATAACCCATATTTTAGGATATTATTATTGTAGCTTTAAAAAATCAGCTGCTGAACGGCAGCCATTTTGATTTTAAGAAACGACCAACCTTTTTGACGTCATTAATTTGTTTCAGTTGTGTTTAATTTGTTAAAAAAGGTAAGGCAATTGATGACGAAAGTACCAACCCTCGTGAAACGAAGTATATTAAAAAATACATTTGAGAACTTAGAAGGGCTAAATACACCCTTTTTTACACCATACACCCCTAATGTAATTTCTAATATAAAATTCTAATTTAGTGGCCCAAGAAACCTACATTTATCGTTAAAAACGGGAAAAAACTTTTTTTAGCAAAATGTATCTTTTAGGGGTGTAGGGGGTAAAAAAGGGTGAATTTAGCCCTTCTTACCCCTAAAATGTAATTTTTGATAATATATTTAAATTCAGTGGCCCAAAAAACCTACATGTACCATTAAAAGTGGGATTTTTTTTTTGCGAAATGAACTTTTTAGGGATGTAGGGTGTAAAAAAAGGGTGTATTCAGCCATTTAAGCCCTTAAATGCAATTTTTAAGATCATATTTAAATTCAATAAACCAAAAAAACCTATATGTACCATTAAAAAAAGGGGAAAAACTTTTTTTTAGCAAAATGTATGTTTTAGGGTAAATTTAGCCCTTTTTAGCCCTCAAATGTAATTTCTGATATTATTTTTAAATTGAGTGACCCAAGTGTAGGGTGTTAAAAATTGGGTTAAAAAACACCCCCTTTCGTAGTATCCAATATCCCTTTTACAAATTTACCCCAACTAATAAGAATAAGCATCCATTACTTAATTATTGTATAAGCATTTAAAAACTGTTGTCAATAATACAATGGTAAGAAAATAAAAACGACTGGTATTTTATTGTGGTAATCCCGTAATCCGTTCCGTGGTACACAAAATCCTAATTTTTGGGAAAACGGCTTGATTTTTTGAAATAAATGTGGAGTATCTTTTTTGACAAGACAGAATCAAAGTATTAAAAAATTCACTTTCTAGGTATTGATGCAAAAAGTGGGCCCAACAAGTGCGATGGTAAGTCCAATCATGCATTCCCTGAAGATGTAAAATATCTACCGTAGTGTAGTAATATGAGTATGAATAATAAAGAATATCAAATATTCACTAAATTATGCAAGTCGGTTTAAAAGTTAGAGTCAAAAAAGTGATTTGTTAGGAACAACTTTAGGGCCCTGTATCTTCGTTAGGGGGCACCTTTCGTCTTTTTTTCTATGACAAAGTAGGGTTATTTTGGCCTTCCCTACACCATCCTGAAATTATGCTGTATTTTTATAGTACACCTTGTTCATACAGGGTGATTTAAAATAAAAATATATTCAAGCACTTAATTTTCTTGGCCAAGAATAAAACAACAATGTTATACATATAAACATAGGTTCTTAAATATTTTGACCTATTTAGGTCAGTTTAGTCAGCATATCCCGCCGAATAGTAATTACATAAATGTTTTAATTTTAACATTATCATTATAACATTTAAAGTAAAATAAAAATACCAAAGGTGGAGCATTTGACACCGGCCCGTAATTTCGGCTTAGTGGAACTTCTGCCGTCAAAGAATCCCTAATGCTCTCATTAATTGACTAAGTAACAGAAACTTAATAATGGTAGCGAAAGTTATATGATACTATCCATCTGGCACGTGTCGATAACATGTGAAGTCTAACAAACCTAAATGTGTACAGGACCATCCAACGAGGACTGAACGGGGCCATATTTGAGCTCAATCTTGGTGGAACCCGCTTTAAAAAATATTTTTTTTATTTTATTTTAAACTACAAACGATGCTAATGAATGTAGTAAACTCAATTTTTTTGTAGTTTTAATAATTAGACCGAAAAAAATATAAATATATTTCTGAGCAGTAATTATGGCAAATAATGTAATTGCTACTAGAGAGATTAATGCTCAATCGTTTATAGTAATAAATTATTAATATTAAATTCAGGATATTGGAAAGTTGTTGTGGTGGTTACTTAGAACATACTAAAGTATATTAGATTAATTCTGCCAATTTTTTTTCTTTGATTCTTACCCTTTTAGTTTAGTCTATTAAAAAATAGTTTTATGGAAAATACTTTAGTTTATTAATTAAAAACGTAATTTTAAATTAAAAGTTTAATCGTCTTGTTCGCATTATTATTTTTAAATAGCTACTACGACTTTTATAATTAGGTAAATAATCAATTAATTAAAAAATTACTATATTTGAATTGTTCGAACTATTCGAATTATTCAAATAGATCGAATCATTCGAATAGTTCAAACTATTCGAATCAAATATAACTATTAAATTCGATTTGACAACTATTTGCACACCCCCTACGTCCTTTCTATTTTCGTTAATACAGGGTGTCGGAATCTAATAGGAAACCTAAAAATATTGTGACTGCTTGTTCAGATATGATTATATCTTCATTGCACCCGAAATAAGTGCTGCCTTGCAGCTTCGTCGGTAATAAAGTACTTGATATCACGGACGTAGCTATAGCTTTGACAAGGGAGGGGTCCCCAAAGAGGAAATTCTTTACTAGAGAAAAAGCAAGTTGCCAAGGCTAGTAAGATACTCAATCTTAATCCATTCCTAGATGCTGATGGGATTCTTCGTGTCGGGGGAAGGCTGCAGAAATCGCATCTGTCATTTAACTCCAAACACCCTGCGATTTTGCATTCTCATAGTCACCTTAGGAAATTGGTTATTAATGATGCTCATTGGAACACCATACACGGCGGAAACCAGCTAACATTAGCATACATTCGGCAAATGTACTGGATCGCCAATGGGAAAAGAACAGTCAAAAGTAACATTGGAAAATGCATAAAGTGTATTCGATTCAAGGCCCAGGCAGCCGAGCAATTAATGGGACAACTTCCGACAGCACGAGTTACATCATCACAACCATTTTCCCACTCTGGAGTTGACTACGCTGGACCATTACAAATCAAGACGTCCAAGGGCAGAGGCAATAAAAGTTACGAAGGTCCACATTGTCTTTTGATAAAAGTTCATTGGGCTTTGGTCTCTCTTTCTTAGAAAAAAAACTCAAAAGAGATACCTGATTTGTTCGTTTTATACTTTTTAAAAGCGACACTTCTTTCTGTATTATAACAATTGCGCAACGCGAAGAGACAAAATACAAAATAGACTAGACTAGCTAGTGGCGTAGCTACACCCCCGCTGGCCCCCGCAGTGGCGGGGGCCATGAACGCGAGGGGCCCGGTAGAGCCCCGGCCGTCGTACTTGCCGCCTGCAAAAATTCCAGACGTAAAATTATATGGGCCCCTTCGTTAGAAATGTTTTTCTTATAGCTTAAAAAAATTAAGTAATTTAGTAATTTTTACATTTTATCTCTATAAAGAAAACTATATAATTTTACTTAAATATAATAAAACTGTAACATAAATTAACAGTAAAAAGAGTTTTTTAAAAACAAAACACACCTTTAAATTTGAAGCGATTAATCAATTTGATGATATGAAAGTTAGGAATAAAAACTTTTAATAGTTTTAATTTATTTTTATTTGTTTACTATATTTGTTGTTAAAGTTAGTGTTTGTGTTTTGTAAATTGAATATGTTTCTATTTTCTATTTGTCTCTTTCGTGTTAGAGTTTGTATTTTAAAACATGTTTTTTATATACAAAATTCAGAGTTTTTTGTCTGTTACTTAATTTGTTTTAATGGTATTTTGCATATTTTGCATTTTTAGGGGGCTCTTGCTCCAAAGTTGCAGGGGGGTTCAAATTTTATGGTTACGCCACTGCTAAGCAACTATCGTTTTCTACAATCGGCGCGGTGCATGTAATTTTTTTCTGTTGGACAAGTAAGATGGATATAAATGGGGGGGTCCGGACCCCCTAAACCCCCCCCCCCTTATATACGTCCGTGCTTGATATATTTATTGACAAAAAGGTCAGAATGTGATCTTTAGTTTGATACTATTGTTAACCACAAAAAATATAAGCACGAAGAGAACGTAATCATCAAAAAAAAAGTCAAGTTTTCATTGGGGTAAGAATTTTCTCGATTTTCCGACAAATTAAAAAACTTTGAAAGAAAAAGAAGAGTGCCATCGAGAAGGGGGCAATCTAAGCTTTTAAATAATGTGCATTGAAAGCCAATATGGTCCTTGATTATTCAATAATTCCGGATAGACCCGAGCATTTTTGAAAACTCCGGAAATCCAAAAAAAAAACCGTCCTAAGAAAAACACATTGTTTATAAAAATACACAAAAAATATTTATTGAATCTTTTGAAATGCATTCAACACCTTTTAATGCCCCATTATCCAAAGGTATTTGCAAAAACTAATCATATAATATAATATAATCATGAAAAAATATGCATTTTTACGTAAGTAATTCAAAAATTTGTCCGCCCGCTTGGAAGTGTAAGTAGCTTAGAGCGCCTTTCGAAATGCGAAGGAGGTGCAAAAAATACGCGACGCATTAATCGCCGGTTATCTCAAGAACCATCAAATTTTTGACAAAAGTAATGGGAATCATTTTTGCAGCTTATGAACTGCTCTTTATTTTCGTCTAAACATGAATCGCGTAAGTGTCATCTTTCGGGAGATATCGGCCAAAATAGTTTAAAAACTGATTTTCGAACTCTTGAGAGCCATTTTCAGGGCCTTGCGGAAATTTTTCTATCTATGATATTTTTTGGAGGCCAATGAACACATTAATACCTGCAAATTTAAAAAAAAAATGGGACGGCCCAACTTGATCTTTAGGTCCACAACTTCGTTTATTGAACTATATTTACATTTTATTTTTCTAGGTGAAAACCGTGTATAGGACTAAAAAAATTGGGAGCAAATTTAATCTCTTGATTTTTTTAGTCTTAGTTAGTAGTTAGATATTTCTCTGCATGGTGATATTCTTTACCGATATTGTTATGATCATGCAGAGAAAAGGTTTTTATTTTTTTAAGCGAAGACCGTGCATAGGATTAAATAAAAATAAGTAATCAACTTTGCTTAGAAATAATTATGGAATTCCAAAAAATTTTTTTAATTTAAGAGAAATCAGTGGCGTACTATCAATGTCTGCCAAAATAGGCAGGTCAAATGCCGTACAAACGCCACTGGTGAAAATAAAAAAACACTAAAAAAAGGCTTCTTAATACACAGTACATGTATGCCTAATTTTATTAAAATATCTTAAGAGTTATTACAGTTGTTAATAATTAATGATTTATTTTTGAAAATTTTACCACCCTATATCTTAAAAGTTAAGACGTTTGGGACGTACGTTCATATGAAGTTTTTTTCTTAAAATGGACCCAAAAATTGCCTTCTTAAATATTGACGGTCAATTAAAAAACACCCTGTATAATATAAAAAACTTTACCAACCATAATATTTTATTTCTTGTAAACATTTGATTTTATCGATATCAATCAAGAATACCTTTTTTTTAGTTTAAGGTAAAAGCTATTCAAAAGTAATATTGTTAAGCCTTTATCATACAGGGTGTTAAAAAAATCGCTATTATTGTGTCAGAGCTAGTCCGTCCGTCGCAAACTAAATAAGCCAAATATGATTTATTGGGTTCATTTAAAGAAGACTTATCTCGTTACCTTCATTTTAAAAAATCTTAAATTACGCCCAGTATTTTAAAAGTTATTAAAAAAAAACGATTTCCAGGGGCGTCCGTTATGTACCTGTATCTTCGTAGGGGAGAGTCGTAGGAAAAAAGTTTTTGGGAACTTGTCATAATATTTTTAGGTTTTCTATTAGATTCCGAGAGATTGCCTACATATTTTGGGACACCCTGTACTGTGCGGTTTGGTTTTTGTTATTTGAGTTCTAATAGTATTTTGGGATTTTTCGGAATTTTGATTATATTATTGTTACGGCGAATTACAGCACGAAATTTCGAAGAATTCAGCATTATATAAAAATCATCTTCCAATAATTTTTTCTTTCGGATACCGTACTGTAATAATCACCTAATAAAACGAAGTAATGGGATACCCTATATATGACAAATGTCCAGCACACGTGTCCTTTGAGCACGTGTCATAGATCCGTTATCAATTAGCCGTCAGTTTCAAGAAGGGGAGGCCGTCTTACGTCTTAAGACCCTCGGTTGAGTGAACCCTGCTTTGACAGGTGGTGCAGAATTCTTACGTCAGATGGTCGCGCTCGGGTGACGATCAGTCTCGGTGGTTAACACCATATTGCACTTCCTTGCTTTATTTTCGTCGGCAGAAGCGTAAACTCTATTGTTTTGTTTACATAATATTTAAAAATGGTATTTTATTTACACCTTAATACTTAAAAAGTTTCAAAGAAACCTATTTTGACTTAAGCGTGTGTATGCCATTTTCCGCCTATGTATATGTCATTGTTCAATAAATAACCAATAGCCGGTTGCACCAACAATTTGAAGGAACCCATAGGGTTAAGTATTTCTTAAATCTTGAATGTAGCCAATTATTATTGCTTGTTTGGCAATTTTAAGGATAACCTTGTGCTTAGGTTTCCTTTAAGTTGTTGGTGCAACCGGCCGTAATAGTCCAGTCACTGGGGAGGAAAATACGTCATTACCTCCAAATTCATTATAACTGCCTGAGTTTTCTGCAAATTTGAGATTCATCTTATCTTACCCTCCACTTCAAAAGTCACATTCGCTTTAGGTGCGCTTTTTGTTTTTAAGGGGTGGAAACTACCCTTTATTAAAAAAAACGAAAAAACTCGGATTTAATCATTGTATGCATTTAAATCTTGTTTATTTATGTGTCTTACATATTATTACGTGTTCTTCAACATGAAAATTAATTATTTACAATTTTCCACCCTTTAAAACCCCTAAAAACCTTTAAAAACTAATATTCTTTATAAAAATAATAATCAAAAAAAAGTCTTAGCAGCTTAAAAATGAATTATAATGTATTTGAAACGATTTAAAACACTTTTAGTATTAATATTTTTTTACAAAAATTTATTTCTTGGGATAGAATATGTTTTTATGATAATTGCAATTATTTAAGCCTTAAAACTACCCCTTTTTGCTAAAATGAAGTTAAAAAAATATTTTACGATTTAACACATCATAAGTGTGCATTATTTTTGGAAACAAATTCATTTTTTTACATTGCATTCTTTTTAGAATATTTTTTTTTTACTTATATAATAACTTTTTATTATAATTCCAACGTTTTAACCCTTATAAGTACCTCTTTTAAAGAATATAAATTTAAAAAAAATTATATAAATGCTCCAAAATAAATAATTTTTTGATATTCCAAAATTTATTTTAAAAAGTGCTATTAGTTTTTTTACAATAACTTCGTTAATTTTAATGCTACAATATCCATTCAAAAACCATTCGAAAAAAATTTAATGGGCTTTAAGGCTATAATTGTAAGAATACTCTAAAGTCCTACATATTTAAACAGTCAAGGGCCAAAAGACCGGAGACAGGTGCTCCATGCGTTGTAAAACAAACTTTAACCAGCTATATCTCCGTTATTTTTTAAGCTACAGCAAAAAAACAAAATTGTAATTAAAAAAAAACTACATTTTTGTGTTTTATCATTTTTTACGCAGCTTTTATAGTTTTCGAGTTATTTAATAAAAAATCTATTTTTTAAATATTTACAATATATATATATATATATATATATATATATATATATATATATATATATATATATATATATATATATATATATATATATATATATATATATATATATAAATATATATATATATATATATATATATATATATATATATATATATATATATATATATATATATATATAAATTAAAAATATATATATATATATATATAAAATAAAAAAAAGGGTTCGCAAAAAGTGTGACGTCACGATGGTGCATTTTTTTTTAAAAGGAACACTGTGTATTTTTTTATATATTTAGGTACCTCTTGTGTCAACTATCTTGGCCCTAAAATTTTGTCAACATCGGTTATCGGTATATCAGTCGCTTATGTCATGTTTGGTTACGAACTGTACGGGGTCTCCCAAAATTTAGTGTCAAACTCTTAAATTTGATAGCACTTTTTTTCTTATTTTAAATACGAGC
Source organism: Listronotus oregonensis (assembly GCA_019359885.1). Lineage (NCBI taxonomy): Eukaryota > Metazoa > Arthropoda > Insecta > Coleoptera > Curculionidae > Listronotus > Listronotus oregonensis. The sequence goes on along the minus strand of JAHBCN010004824.1, from coordinate 664 downwards.
CCTTATATTTTTAGGTCGTTAGATCTAGAATTAAAAAAAACATTTTCTAATTATAACCCTATCGAAATTCCTGACACATTAAAAGTTATTCGTTGAAAACTCATTTTCGCATCTATTTTAATAGCAATAACATTGAATAAAAATGATAGGTGGCTATGAAATCTTAGTCTGACATATTATAAAAATTCGAGTAAATAATTATTATTTATTAATTGAAATAAAATTAATTTAAAAAACCTTTAAATGTTAAATAAACCGAATTTTTAATTTTTAATACTTTCGGCTAACATTTATGTAACTTCAACCAATTTCTAGGTAATAATTAACGTTATTAGGAAACTCCAATATCAATAAATTGTTTTTCATAGCCTTTAATAGTAATACCATTCAATGGTATTACTATTAAAATACATGCAAAAATAAGTTTTCAACGAATAACTTTTAATGTGATAGGAATTTCGATAGGGTTATAATTAGAAAAATGTTTGTTTTTTAATTCTACATCTAACGACCTAAAAATATACAGGGGCTCGTATTTAAAATAAGAAAAATAAAGTGCTTTCAAATTTTAAGAGTTTGACACTAAATTTTGGACACCCTGTACAGTTCGAATTAACCAAACATGACATAAGCGACTAATATAACCCTACTTAATAAGTTCCTT